>JBAMYA010000005.1:15704233-15718518 GCA_037176975.1 Arrhamphus sclerolepis
TATATATGTGTGTGTGTGTATATATAGACAGGCAGGTGTAATTGATGTAAGCTTGAAGTGTACTGTTAGTGGTATTAGGCCTGACCTTGTTTTTGTGTTTCATACAAGCAGCAAATATCTGAATATTGAAAAAAACAAACAAACAAATCAGTGCCTGGTATGTAAATGTTTCGTACATTGCGAAGATCATGGAGAGAGAGCACCAGGCTGCTGGTCATGTGGTTATTTGGCGTTAGCTCCTCTGTATTGTGGACACAATAGGAACAAGTGAGGCTTGATGAAATGGAAGGTTCACCATCTCTTGTTGCCGTAGCAACAGATGAGACATGAAAGAAGTGCTGCTTCATCAACAAGCTTTTGGATGGTGTGGGAGAGAGGCTTTTCTGTTCAGCTTGGTGTTGAGACAGTGTAGGATGTACAGTCTGAAATGTTGATTAATTATTTAATTAGACCATTTTTAGATGAAGGTGTCAGCTTCATTGACAGCCCTGACGTTGGACAGCAGTGACAGACATGCTTACCTCTATGTCTTGCTGGTTGGTTCCAGGACAGCATTGTGTGATCAGTGGTTGTGTTAACCTATTGCTGCTGTTGTCTTCAGGTGTCACAAAGAAGGGGTGTGTTTTAACAAAGCGGTTTAACATCTGTTTTACTTCAACACCATGAGTTCCTTTCTGTCTCCTCCCCTTCATGAAGTTGAAACGGTTTGCATTTTATCTGACAATCGATTATGTAACAATAATTTTGGAGACGTCTAAAGAATGGCATGCCACATTTTGGGTCAGTAAAGTATATCGATGATCTTTAAAGACAGTTTAATATGGTCAAACCAACCATGACCTAATTTTTTTAGGTGATCTTAACCTAAGTGATCTTAATTCTGTGCTTCACAAGTATTTCTCACAGTATGTCCATACTTCATATGATACACCATGGATTATTAATTTTATTATTGATTTGATTATGATTGATTATTATTGATTTGTCCGTTTTCATTATGATGATGGGGATATTTTTTATAATGATAGGGATAGTGAACATACTCTATTTTTTCATTCAGAGGTCATGATTTTTGTGAAACTTTAATTTAAGACAAAGTTGAAATATGACAAAAAAAAAAACCAAAACACTTTTTTTAACCAACTCCATGAACCAGCAGGAAATCTGACAACACAGCTGGTTGAGAAAAGAATACCTCTTTTAATGGTGACCATGGTGATGATGTGGCCCTGGATGAAATAATTTGACACCCCTGATCTAACCCAAACATGGGCTTGTTTCAGCCAATCAGATTATTTCTCACTGTACCCTTATATTGCAATAATTAGATGTAAGAGATAAGATTCTTATCTATGCAGTGTCATAAACATTTTTAATGGGAGCTGGACTTGATTTTCTTGTGCTTGTGTTGACTCTGAGCCTGGGCCTTCACAAAAAAGTCTGGCTTTTATTTAAAATCCCGGTTTGTAAATCGGTTTGTATGGTGTTGCTTTGTTTACTTTGAAGGAAATATGATATTTAGTCCCCCAAACTGCACACAGACCAGTGAAGAGAACACAAACCATCGCCCCCCCCTCCAAAAAGGATAGCTTCATAATAGACAAATTCGGAAATACAAAATGTAAATGTATTTCTGTTCTCGAAAACATTCTTTATTCACTATAGAACATATAAAATAAATGTTTAAAGTTAATGATGCACACTATACCGTCCTGCCGATATTGATTGGCCGATATGTGACTTTTTTTTTATTTATTTTTTTTTTAAACTTATTCACCTCGGTCTGATGTCAACAAATTTGTGGACTTTAGCCTATATTTAGTTAGGTCACTGCGTGTGTCTGTCTGCAGTTAGATATGTGCTGTGTGGGAGAGGGAGAGTTCATAGATGGTAAAAGAAAGGGGTGGAAGAATAATATACTGGCTGACTAGTACAAATATGCTGGACAGTCACCATCCCTTTTCCCGTCTTGGCAGTGTGCTGTTGGTAACCGGCGTTCTGTCACGTTATTGAGTAACGGGAGATTGTCGGTAGCTAGGGGGGATGTCATGCTGCCTCGACATCCTCCAGCAGGAGTCTGTCATGCTGCAGCAGGCTATCGTGAGCTGTAGCGTGAGAGGCCTCCTTCATGCCACCCAAATTTTTTTCTATATACACTGGTATTGGCAAATATCAATATCAGTGGTGACTGCAGATATTTATATCTGATATCAATATCTGCCAAATTTTTCACATCAGTGCATCCCTATTTAAAATGAGGAAACGTAAATGAGCCTTCTTTAGAAAATAACAAGAGTTAATGTATGGCTGGAAGCTAAGGCGACCAGTTGTTGGAGTTTCTGGAAAGGGAACATTCTTGTTTTATTCTGAATATTCTTGCCTGATGTAAGACTGAAGCTGCTCAACAGTTCTGGCTCTTACTGGTCCTGTTTATGATCAGCCAAATGTTTTCAGTTAGGGAAAGGTCTGGATTGCAGGCAGACAGCTTATATTTCTTTAAAAACCCGTTTATAACTTGAAGCACTGATGTTTTCCTTTCCAGATGTGAGGCGCTCATTTGATGGTGACGACGGTACCATGCTATCAGAAAAGCAGACTTCTGAACCAAGCGCTGATAACAATCCAGATGGAGAATCACTTTCACAGCAGTGCTTTCTAAAGCCTGATTGGCATAGTTTGCTGCGGTGTCTGTAAAAGCGACTGATGCTCAACATTTATTATCTCTAACTCACATAAAATAAAATTTATTTGCTCTGTTGCTATGTCAAAGCTGTATATAGGAAATGAAAAGAAACTACATTGAGACTATTTAATTGTACAATAACAAATGTCACAAAATTGTCACTTCTTAACTTAAAATTTACAATTATTTTGTTGAAAAATATCAAATTTTCAGTTTTAAAATTGTAAAATTTTATACAATTACATGTGTATATATATATATATATAAAATATATATTTATTCATATATGTGTGTGTATTTATAAAAAAGACTTCTCTAAAAGAAAAAAATGGCTGTAAAATGCTAAATTTAATAGTAATCATATTCTTTGTTTTTTATTAATTGAGTTTTTGGTCATAAAATCTAAAAGTTCATAAAAACTTTAGCCTTTAAAAAAAAGAAAAGAGACAGAGAAAGAAAAATGTTATGTACAATTGCAGATTTTGAAAGATCAACTTTTTTTTTCCCCAACGACGGACCCGATAAGATGAAATGGTGGCCTTGAGTTTTACACATTTGGCTTAGGTGCTTCAACACGTCCCTGCTGATTGGATATTCTGGAGTAAGATGTGTTTTTAAATAACGTTGAAGTGCTATGTAGGCAGGTAGATTAATTATTAGTCACTAGAGTTGGGCATCATTGAGATTTTGTCGGTTTCGGTTCTGCATATTGATTCCGGTTCTTATCGGTTCCACAAAACATGAAAAAGGCAAATAATCAAATAACACAAATTTGTTTATTTTTATGTATAGAACATCACAGCAGTAATTTGCATATTTAAACTCCATTTCAAATTTCAGAGTACAAAACATCCCACATCATTTGGATAATTGCTACAGGCAGTCTGTTAATGGACTGACGTGAAAAATATCCTACATGTTGATTCAGACAGAAATGTTTGCCATGATATCCTTAAAAAAAACCCAATAGCAACTTTTTTAGCCATAATGTCCATCATTAATCCATGACTTTATAAGTTAGGCTTACTGTTAATGTAGCGTATGTTTAATGTTAATGTGGACCTACTGTAGGTTTAATGTCACCACCAACACTCAGCAAAGCCATGAAGCAGAAACAAGATGACAGTTATTATCAAGGAACATAATTTTGTTTTGCGTTCAGCAATTGCATTGGTTAAAAACCGGAAACTGCCATCAGAATTACTTGTCAAGGAGCTCCAGTCAATTTTGCAAATTGAACTGTCTGAACTAATCTGGAACGTGCACAGGCCCTGATATTAACACTAATGCCTTTACATGGATGAAAAGAGGGTAGGCTAGGATAGGAAAAGTTTAAAGATAATGAGACTATTTGAACCTTTTCAATGCAGGGCCAACTAAAATGACCTTAAATGCCTTTTACAGGTGAAACTATCAGACTAAAAGTTACTAAAAGACCCATAGAAACTTCCCAAAAAATAGAATATGATGTCGCTGCATACGATGGAAAGAAAATTGCACACATCATTGACTGATGTGTGCAATTTTACTTTTGCTGATTTTACTTTTACTCTAGGCCAATTACAGCGGCAGATTGGCCATCTAGAATATAAACAAATGGTGTCCATGCACGTAACGGACACTTAGGTCTATATATATGTTATTATTAAAAGTGCATCGGTTGTGACACCAAATGTCGTGAAAAAAGCGAGAGTCACTGAAAATCTAGTTGTTTGCAACCCTGATTATCTCTAACTAGCTGTCTGAGAAGGAAACTGTTGCTCACTCTATGCTTACAGAATTGATGTGTGCGACTCCACGCCTCCTCAAGTATGTGAGACTGCGCTAGGTGCCTTGAGAAAAGAAAACATTGTTCCGATCAAATGGTGTGGACCAGATTGTTGTTTTTTTGATGTGTTGACAGTATGGACGTGCTGCATGTGCCTGGAACCGATAAGCAGAACTGAAATATGGAAAAAAAAACAAGAAAAACACTCTCAACCATAGAATAATCTGGATGATTCATCTTTTCACTAGCTGAAGATTGAACACAGAAACCTCAGTTGCTGTTATCTTGCATCAGAAGTGACAAAGAAGTCCGAATAAATCCTGTTGTTTGTTGGTGTTTTTTTTTTTTTTCCCGTCCCACTGACACAAGCACATCAGGCCTTATGCGGAATTTCACCCTCATTAAGTGAGCTTTGATTTCACCGCTTTGGTTACTCCATGGAGAGCAGCATCAGCTTCACTCCCCGCCCCCAACAGATCAATGAGAATAATATCCTGAGAGGGTAAAGTATCAGCAACAGGAGAGAAGAGGCTCAATTAATTTAACACAAACACATTTCAGCGCCGTGTGAGGTGTAATGTGAGACTGCTCTGGTCCTCCAGCACCAGTTTATCAGCTCTGCCATCATAACACCCACCTCAAAACTTTATTTCCTTTTTTCCCATTGGTGCTTTTGTCTGGTCTCCTGTCTGGTCATGTCATTCAGGAGGTTGCAAAGGGATAGAAATTTCCAGGATTTCCAGGAACTTTCCAAAAGCTTTCCAGAAACAGCTCTCTGAAGTTTAGCTGGGGAATTTTGGAAATATTCCAACTAGAAAACGTCTCATGGGAAATTTGCAGGAAGTATTTGGAAATCTGAGTTTATTATACAAAAATTTAAATCAACATTTTGTGTGGTCATAAGTTGAGTTGCATGTGAGCCTTTGTATATTTTTTAATGGACTAAGAACTTTAGTAATACAGCCTAAAATCAACCAAACTCAAACACACAGGACCTAGAACGAAAAACATATGATTGACTGAGCCAACATCAGCAAGGCTAGGATGTTATTTGACTTTTTTTTCTTTTTTAAGCCTCCAGTCACAACTAATGTTGCATTCGCACTAGACCCATATTACCTGGGGACCTGCGTTAATTTTTAAAATACCCCCCAGACGTCTGTGTTGTAAAGCATATTCAGATGGGATAAGTCTGTGTTTACTATAATTTACAGACATTAATTCACATCTTATGTTGTCCGTGACGCTGGACACAAGACGAGACCTTAAATTTAATCATGGTGTGGGGCGAGCCACATTATAAAAAAATAAAATAGTCACTTGAACGAGACATATGTGGTGGTAACAGTAAACAGAACAGTGACCAACACTTCTGCTGTTGTAAGCTGTTAGTTTTTCTTAGTGCATGCAGCCATGAATCTCATCGTTGCCCTTCTGCTGCTCTGAACTTCTTTATTTTTATGTTATTATTTTTAAACCTTAATGTTGACAGATTTATTGGAATTTTGTCCCTAAAGTTGATTGATTATGTAATCCACTACGGGATATCACTGAATTACTGATATGTGCACTTGCTTGGGATTAAAATAATCACATGACGTCCGTTAGCTGAAATAGGGTAGGTAATGTTGGGCTGTGATTTTTACTTTACAAATCACAGACGTGACGCATTCACACAGGATTAGCATCACAGATGTTGTATGTAATTATTACATATTATCGCACGTCCTCAGGTGATACTAGTCCAGTGAAAATGGGGCAACAGATGATAATTCCTCACAATAAAACTGTAGATGAGTCAGAAAAAAACATAAAAGCATATGGCCACTTTAAAACAAGCGCATCTAATGAAAATGTCCCGCAGACCGATCCATTTACTATAGTGGTGGACCAACATGGGTTTTTTCAGAGACCAATGCTAATTGTTTAGAGAAAATGACCACCAATAGCCATAATATGCTGTTAAATTTTGATTGACCACATAATTTTATCCATAAAAGACCAACAGGAGTTGAACAGAAATTGTGAAGCTATAATAATTTGCCCATTAGCCAGACTGTTTAGTGGTGTTTTTGTCCTTTATCCCAAATAGTGTGATATATGTGATGCTACCAGTAACCAAACTGCTGTTATCTTCACACGTTTCACTCATTTGTTTTTTCTTCTCATTGCACATTTTTTATCTGATGTCTGCTTTACATCCTGTTGTGCTGCTTCATGATTTTTCTGGATGCTTGTCTGTGTTTGAGCAGCAGCTGTGTTGGTGAGGTCATCCTTGAAAGCGTTTTGTTGAATCTTGGAAGGGAAAAAAAATACTTGGAATTCTGTCAGACTGGCAGTTCTCAAATGTTCAGGTGAACGAACAGATAAACTGGAGCTGCAGCAGTGTTGGTGCAACAACAGGCCTGCCTGCATTGAACTGCTCCATTCTATTTAAGACTGAATCTTCAAGGAGAAAACAAATGTTAGATAGTGTGTGTGGCCTGAAGGAAAAGATAAAACCCGACAACAAGAAAGGAAATAAAATTCACTGTAAGAGGGTTTCTATTTTTTTCTCTTTTTAACAGTCAAAAGTAACTTCAGGGAATAATTGGAGCATTTATCTGCAGCTTAGACTTGCATGAGCCCCTTCTCACAGGGGGGCTAATGTAAAGAATTAAAGGTTAGTGTTTAGTTTTAAAAAACGTCTTTGTATAAGTGCAATTTAACAGGACTTTTGTTTAAAAACAAGCCATCACATGGGTCATTAAGCTCCCGCAGCCTCCTCAGAAGAAGTTAGCAAGATAGTGTCAAGAGAATGAACAGATGGTGAAGAGATGGTCTGCACTGTCCTGGTCCAGCCTGGCCTGGCCTGTCAACCTGAGCTAAATGGATTCAATTATAGTACTAGTCATTATATACATATATGTGTGTGTGTGTGTCTATATGTGTATATGTATATATATGTGTGTGTGTATATATATATATGTGTGTGTGTGTGTACACTAGTCTTATAAATACAAAATAATAGTTTCTTAGTGTTGACTTTTGAACATGTTTGTTTGATTATGTTTTTTTTGGTTTTTTTATACTTAACAACCGGATTATTTGTTTGTTTTGTTTTTTTGTCCAGAACAGACGATTAGATTTTCTTTCTTTTCAGCCACTTTTAATACTGTTGATGGGAATTGTGGTCTTGAGTTGAAAGGTACTTTGGTTTTGTTTCTGTAATAACAATGCTTCATTCATGAGTTTCTGATCCGGGGAGTTGGAATCAGTAAAGCAGCTTTTTTTGTAGACAAAGGTTTCTCTGTTGAAATTATTTTAAACATGTAAGTGCAAGAGTGCAAGTGTGTAAAGTAAATTACAAGCCTTTTAATGTTCTTTGAACCCCAGTTCCAGAAAATAAAATCTCATAAACCCATATTTTATTCACAATAGAAAGTTAGTTGTAAGGGAGACATTTTATGACTTTTCTCTCTAAAGTTAGAACATGGTCAACAAAAAATAAGTGGAACATCTTGCAACCAATTAGGTTAATTAGCAACAGGTCAGTGACATCTTTGGGTATAAAATGAACATCTTTTGTGTTCCAAATTACAACTTGGAAGCGCAACCCACACTTCAGTTTGGCAATGGGTAACATCACCCCAATCAAAATTTATGGCACATTCGAGGCCTGTGGGCCAAATCCGGCCCGTCACTTCATTTTATTCTGACCTATGTGAGCATTTAAAGATGATTATGAACTTCTAACTAGAACATTTCTGAGGAAATGTTTGATTCAGTTCTGACATCAGAAAGTTTAATAACTGAGGTGGAGATCAGCTGGATGATGTCAGAAAATCATGATTTAGGAAACGATTGATTTCGTAGGGGAAAAAAAACAACAACATTTTTTTTGTAAATAAAAATTCACGATTTTAGGCACAAAAAGTTGAAATTGTTGAAAAAATTTGCACTTTTGTGACTGTTGTACTTTTGCATTGAAATGTAGGAAAACGTTATTTCCAACAAAAACTTTAAGTTTAAAAAGTCAAAATTTTGTGACATTTGATTTAAGTTTTTCTTTTGCATTTTTGTTTTTACAAGAAAAAAAAAATACTTGTAGCGATTTTTGTGAAATTTGGGATTTTAGAGAAAAATTCACTTTTTTAAAGAAAAAAAGATATGATAGTGCAGAATTCAGTATTTTACAACAAAATATGTTTGTCTTTTAACAAAACGTTTCAGTTTCTTTTTTTAAATGTGCAACTAATTGCAAAAAAAAATTGATTTTGGTACAAAGACCACAATTTTAGGAAGTAACATTTTCTACAGAGTCTCAACTTTTTAGGATTCTGGATTGAAACTAACTCGACGCAAATTTCAATTTGTTGCTGTCTTGCATTTTTCATTCATATTCATCCATATAAGGTTTAAACATGTAATATAGATGTGATGTGAGAAATGCATGACTGTGCCAGCCGGGCGCTCAGGAGATTTAGCTTCCAACAAATAAGATGCATCGAGTCTGGAGCTTTTAGTTGCCATTAAATAACTTGTCAGCCACTCACTGCAGTCCGTTGACTTGATGTGTGGTATATATGTGTTATGTGCAAACCGCAGTGCACTCTACAGAATGAGTTTTAGTGCTTAGACATATCAGAATTAGAGGTGAAAGTTAAATGTCACAAATGATGTATAGAATCAAAGCCAGAGGGATTTGTTTAAACATTTGTTCTGCATTTGCATTGTATTGCCACCAGCAAGTATCATTCATTTATCTCATCAGTGAGGTCTGAGCTCTTCGCCCTAACTCCATGAAGAAGTGAGATGGAGCTCATTTTGATTTTGTGGTGACATCTTCATTTTCATAACTGTGTTTGAAGCGGTTTTGCTCAATGATGTTGGACTGGGATCAAATGGCATGTCTTAAAAACAGATGTGGAAGCGGCTCTGGAGGATATCCCTCTGAGATGCTATGATGCATTAATGATGTCAGTGATGTTAATATCACTTGAGTTTTGTTTGTTTTTTATCACTCTGCAACATAAAAAGGCATGATTAGGTTCATTCATGTTTGCCTTTTATATAATCAGAACTAACTGGCTGTTTTTGTGTGATTTTTCTCCAATCCAGGCCTCATGGAGCTGGGGACCGGACGCCTGCTGTGCACCAGGGAACTTGATCCATGCTTGGTTCCCAGCAAACAATCATAAAGGTTGGGGGCCTTACTTACCCTTCATTGTAGTTTGTCCCTCCCTTTCCCTAAGTTGCCCCCAGTGGTGATATTGTCCTACCCTGTTTGTGGCCTTCAACATGATCGGCAAGCTGAAGCAGAACTTGCTGGTGGCATGTCTGGTCATCAGCTCCATCACCGTCTTCTACCTTGGCCGTCACGCCATGGAGTGCCATCACCGCATCGAAGAGCGCAACCAGCCAGGGGGGATCCTGCCTTTGTCAGCGCTGGGAGGCAGCATGCGGGCCACTTTACGGACGGGCCAGAATCTCAGTGCGCCTTTTGTTTACAACAAAGACATGCCGCTCATCTTCATCGGTGGTGTGCCCCGAAGCGGGACCACACTAATGCGAGCAATGCTCGATGCCCACCCAGATGTGCGCTGCGGGGAAGAAACCCGCGTCATTCCTCGCATCCTGGCCATGAAGCAGATGTGGAGTCGGTCCGGCCGAGAGAAGATGCGCTTGGATGAGGCTGGCGTGACAGACGAGGTGCTGGATGCCGCTATGCAGGCCTTCCTGCTGGAGATCATCGTCAAACATGGCGAGCCCGCCAGCTTTCTCTGCAATAAGGACCCTTTTGCACTGAAGTCTCTTTCCTACCTGGCCAAGATTTTCCCCCGTGCCAAGTTTGTGCTCATGATTCGGGATGGGCGCGCCTCCGTGCACTCCATGATCTCACGGAAAGTGACCATCGCAGGCTTTGACCTGGGCAGCTACCGGGACTGCCTGACCAAGTGGAATCGGGCGATAGAGACCATGTACACGCAGTGCCTGGAGGCGGCGGACAAATGTCTACCCGTGCACTATGAACAGCTGGTCCTCCATCCTGAAAAATGGATGCGCACACTGCTGAAATTCCTCGCTGTCCCGTGGAATGATGCTGTCCTCCATCACGAGGATCTCATTGGGAAAGCTGGGGGAGTTTCCCTCTCAAAGTAAGTAACATACACACTTCCACTGTTTCCTTCCTCAGCTCCCACCACATTTAAATCTTGTGCAGTGTTTATATGATCAGTAGTGTCCAGGGTTATATATAGATGCTGTTGGTGTTAAATGGAGGACTTTGGTTTCTTCTGTCTTTACAGTGACAACCCAAAGTATGTGAACCTCTTGGAATTTACTGCTTTTCTTCATTAATCTTCCATAAAAGATGAAATGGTCTTCTAAGTCACAGTAGTAGATGCAGGAAGTGTGTCTTAAGGTGATAACACACAGCTGTAATCTTCTGTCTGTCGAATTCAGACCTTCACAGAGGTGGAGGAAAAAGTAGGTGACCCCTTGAAGTTAATGACTTAGGTGAAGCTCTTCTGGCAGCATGATGACAAACATCTCTGGATTATAGCTAAGCAACATTCAGGAGGAGGTTTTGACCTTTCCTCTTTCCAGAACTGCTTCAAATCAGACGCATCTGGTGTCTAGTGTGAACACCTTTTGAGGTCATTCCACAGCATCTCTGTGGGTTTCAGGTCTGGGCTCTGAGTCACTACGAAAGGTGGATTTTAATTCTCTAAAACCCTTCAGTGGTGGATTTACCTCCATTCTTACCAGAGCCGTAACGCCTCATTGTGAGGGCTTAGACATTGACCAGAGAGGTGGACATGTGGAGCAGGAGGAACTTGAAAAGGTGCTGAGTAGGTGCTGGCCAGTGTACGGCTGAGGTGAGGGTACTGGATCAGTTCCACATAGGGGCATAAATCACCTTATATCTGACTTATGCTTTTTTTTTCAGGGTCATAATTCATTTATTCATTTAGTTGACTAAAATCCACATTTAACAATTAATCGTTGCAATCTCGTTAATTTTTATAATGATGGCAATCTTGCGTGATTTTATTGACAGCAGATGTATGGCAGAGATGAAGCGAGTGTGGTGTGGGACCATTTCACCAAAAATAATGACAATGTTCAGTGTAAACACTGTGAAGCCCTATTTAAGTTCCACAGTGCAACCTGTGCACAAATATTTAGGAAGCGGCCACCAAATTGCCTAAAAGTTTAAAAGGTGTATGACCATGTTTGTTTTTTATTAATATTGCTATTTTCCTACATTTACATTCTGACAGGCATGCCTATCTGGCCGGTCACATTCAGGCAATATTGCGTTGATAGCCTATACCCTGTGAAATAGACCATACCATGTGAAAAAGTGCAGCAAGTTTCATTTATACATGTTTATTCATATATAAGTTAAATGACTCTATGAACAATTTGATCTAATATAGTCCTAGCAATAGGACATACTGTTTGGTTTCCATCTTTTTTCAGTTATTGGAATCAAATTATTTCATGCAGCCAAAGCAATGTTGTGTTGCATAGCCTCAAATTAAAATATTTTGCCAACAAAGGTGAATAGCTCATACCGCTGTAACAATCAAATTGTCTGAAGTTTAAAAGATTGAACGTAAAAGCATGTTTGTCATTTAGCCTATGTTATTTCTGACGGGCATGCCTATCTGGCCCATCTACAATGATGATTTCCATAACTGGAGAAAATGCAGTGTCATTTATGCAGTCTGAAAAGTTCATTACAAACTGGCACCTTCAATAAAGTTATTTCTTGAGAAATACGTCAGATCTGTTGTATGCATGTTGGACCATAGTGCGTGGCGATAGGAGCAGGCAGGTGATGTTATGGTTGAGCAATTAATCTATTAATTGTTCATTAATTGTAGTGATAGTCGACCATGAAAAATATTCTAAACTTGCAACCTTAACATGTATATATTGGGGCTGGGCGCGTTAATATGTTAGCACATTTACACATTAATTAATTACAAATAATAACAAATAATAATAATAACAAATAATTACAAATATATTAGAAGTTTTAATTGTTGCCCAGCACTAATGTTTGTGTGTGTACATATGAAAATGTTTTAAAAGAGCTTGAATTTTACCATTAAACTGAGGCTTTAAACTGAGGCTTTTGTACTTGACAGTTGAAAAAAACAACTACTTTTCTTGTAAAAGAAAAAAAATGATAAAATAATGAATTTAACAAAATCACTTTTTTTTTAAAGTGAATTATAAAATCTCAAATTTCATAAAAGAAATTACAACCTTTATCATAAAATTAAGACTTTTATGCTAAAATCACAACTCTTATACAATACAATGACACAATAAAAAAAGAAATACAAAAACTGTATATTTTGTAAAGAGAAAAAAAAATTCTTATAGAAAATTGAAAATTTTGAAAGATCAACTTTGTTAATAATAATAATAATCGCAACACTTTTTTTTGTTCTAACATCTTGACACAAAATTACAACAATCATAAAATGTAAATTTGGAAATTTTGTGTAATTTTAACTTTTTGTCCTAAAATCATTTTGTTTTAAAAAAAAAAGTAAACTTTTACAAAAATCACGAGGTTTGACAAAAATGATCACCTTTTTGTTGCAAAATCTTTCACTAAATCCTGATTTTTAGATGTTTGGCCTTTCTTCACTTGTTCCTACTCAGCTTTGCTTGACTCTACTCTGTTTTAAGGGTTTTCCACTAGGCGAGTAGAGTTGAGGTTAGTCAAGCCGAGTGGGTATTAAAAGGGCCAACAAACCAGCTGCTCTCCACCTCAGTTATTGAATGATACTAACTGAATAAAACATTTCCTCAGTAAATTTCTAGTTAGAATTTGATAGTGTGGTCACTTACTTTTACCAACCAGCACTGAGACTCTTTAGTGTGTGTGCTCAATAGACAGCAGATGTTATAGTTGTGTGTATATTAATATTTTTGTCTATTGCTTTTATGTACACAAAGATCAGATCACATTTAACAGCAAATTAATGTAGAAAACCAGCCGAGTCACAGAGGCCACATATTTTTTCCTGATCATTATATGTTGAAACTCGGCAATAGGGGAAGTTGTTTCCAGGTCTTGTAAAGTGGTTGCTACAACCACTGACTCATCAGCTGTCCACATCATGCTGTGATTTAATTTTCTCCTCAGTTTTTCCTCTGGACGTTTTGATTACTTAACCCATCAGGAATTTAGTTTTTTGGAAGCTTTCTGTACGTATATGTGGCTTCACTTTTGTTTGACTCAGCCACAGATTCGTTAAATAGGTCACAGCTGAGATTAGAGTTGGTAAATAGATATTTGTGTTTAAGAGGATGTGAATTGTGCCAGGCTCCCCAGCTCCGCGTGGTTGCCAGACCTGTCGCATCACATTCCCCGAGTGATTGAAATGAGCTTGAACATGTCAGCTCTGCATTTAAGTATGTAGCCTGTGGGTAGAAGAAAAACGCATCAGCTATTACTTTGAGAAAGAAATGACGTGTAGGTAAGCAGCGTGTGGAGCTCTAGAGGAATTTTGACTTCCTGTGTTGTCCAAGTTTTAAAAAAATACACGTGCACCTCTGACCTTGAAATATATCCTCACTGTGTTTTCACATCCTGCTGCCGTGCACAGCGAGGAACCCGCTCATGACGTCTCCAGCAGTATGTGATCCAGCCTTCAGCTAATAGTCTTGCCTGGTGTCAGGGCTTATTTTCCTTTCTTCTGGAAGCTGCTGACTAAACATTGAAGGGTGCAAGTCTCGCTCTGTCCGATGTGTAGGGGGGGGGGGGGGGGGGGGGGGGGGGGGGGGGGGGGGGGGGGGGGGGGGGGGGGGGGGGGGGGGGGGGGG
>JBAMYA010000005.1:15718618-15728732 GCA_037176975.1 Arrhamphus sclerolepis
TACTGAATGAAGAATGGATGAACTGAAGTTCAGATGGGTCAAGGCAGGTGAGAGGACACTTTTGGAAATATAGTGTATTTACAATCTGGTATAAACAACTGTTGTGATTGACAGCTGGTCTGGCCAATAGCTGTCATCTGTTCTGTAAATAAAAATCTGCCAGCAGAATCTGCTGATTTTAAAGATAAGATGTCTCATGTGAGTCTTCAAAGACCACTGAGATAAGTTCTGGCTTGACCTGGAGGGTCAACCCAGTCCTGCGAGACCAGCTCTGCAACACCAGAATTGGTCAAGCAGGTCCTCAGCTTCCACCTCTGGCAGCTGGGATCATCTCAGAACGACAAATCAACCACACCCGAAACCAGGAGCACTGGAGGAGTGCCAGGACCTGCAGTCCCTGGGTCCAGGTCCACAAAGACTACTGGCTGAGGCCTGTGACAACTGATGGACCAGGAGCTCCTCTGGCCATGGTTCCAGCTCTGGTAGCACTGGTTTAGCTCCAATTAGCACATTGGCGAGCTTAGCTCCGGCAAAAACATCTGTGATGTGTAACTCAGCAGAAACATTTGATTACCATGGAAACGGGAGAGAGGTGGACAGCAGGTAAATGAAGCCAGCAGCTGATGTCACAATATCAGATCTGTAGACTCACCTGTCCTGCAGGTGGGGCCACCTGCCCCTGCTGGGAGGTGGTAGGAGAACCTGATGGTTCTGAACAGGCTGGAGAAGGAGGGTGAAGGAGTGGTCGTGGAACTGAACCCCAACAGGATGCTGCGTGGACGGTTCAACTGCATACCAACAGTTGGACAGGTACAAGGGTCCACACCAGGATTGGTCCTCCCCTGGACAGGTACAAGGGTCCACACCAGGATGGGTCCTCACCTGGACAGGTACAAGGGTCCACACCAGGATGGGTCCTCACCTGGACCCGAAGAGGTGGCAGTTCTTACTCAGTTCTTCCGAACTTGAAGCTTTTATTGTGAAACTTTCCGGTTTTTTTTTTCAGACTCCTTCTGGTACTGGCCTCACGTCCTTCTCCATCCAGAATCAGGTTCACCTTCTGAAGGTTCTGGTCTCTGGGCCCTGTGTCCTCAGGTCTACCTCTAGGGTCTGGTCTGTGGGTTCTGGACTCCAGATCTGTGGTTCTGGTTTTGTGGGTTGAGGTGGAGGTTAGCAGCGTCTGCTGTCCTTCATCCTGGCCCGTTCTCTCCCATCTCTCCCCGAGTCCGTCACCACTCTAGAAAGGTTCTGGTCTGCTCAATGTCCATCTCCTCAGGGATGACCAGATGGATCTGGCTGAAGTGATCAAAGCAGTCTGGACCTGCTGACCTACTACGGAGAAACTTCAGAGTACGACCGTTTCTTTCATGAATGTGCCGACTCAGCTCTGCTCCTGGAGGACCACTGCTGGCCCCACCTCCTGGCCCCTCCCCCTGACCCTGCCCCCTGTTTACTTCAACAGTTCATCTCTGCAGCTCTCGGCTGTAGTCAGCTCCTCCTCCTCCTCCTCCTCCTCCTCCTGGCTCCTCCTCCTCCAGACATCTGATCCAGACCTGGACCAGCCCCTCTCCCCCTCCGTCTGGTTCTCATTCTCAGTTTTTTCAGGCTGAAATTTGAAGCAAAAGGAAAACTGAGGAGGAATTTCAGCAGGATCGTTTCTACCAGATGTTCCACATCCAGGAGCAGCGGTGGATCTCCACCACCGGAGGGTTCCACCTTCCCGTTCAAGAACATTTCACTTTCATTTAACTCAAACTTCATATGCTGAAGAAGACATCCAATCACAGGGTGTCCAGATAGCAGCTGGACAGATGTTAGCCACATGCTAATCAAGGCTAATTTGGAGCTTAACTTTAGCCAAGTTAACCACAGATACAATACAATACACTTTATTGTCCCACTTGGGGAAATTTAAGCTACAATACATCAGCAGACACACCATCTCCACAACTATTTCATAGCACTCACTCAGTTGAAAGCACGCTAAAAGATCATCATAATAAAATATAAGAAATAAGCAAAAGTTATTGCACTTCCTTTGGTCTCAAGGACCATTGTTCAAGAATTTGATGGAGTTTGGCACAAATAAGTTCTCTTAAAACAATTTAATTTGCACTTGTGAACCCTGTATTGTCTACAAGAGGGATCCCTCAAGTCCAGATCCTCTAATCTATATCCTCTAGTCTTGGCCTCGGGTGTTCTAGTCTTGATGGAATCAGGAATCAGGTCCTCTAGTCCTGGCTCCAGGTTCTCTAGTCCTGGTCTCAGGACCTCTAGTCCAGGCTTCAGATCCTCTAGTCCTAGTTCCAGGTCATCTGGTCCAAGTTCCAGGTCCTCCTTAATGTTAAAGTTGTATTAATTAGCATCAAAGATTAGCATAAGCTCAGCTAAAATACCTGAATCATGGGAAATTTGAGATTGCGTGTGGCTTGCATGTGGCTAACTTAGCTGGTATTAGCTTGTGGCTAACTTGATGATGTCACAGGGGTCCACGTCTGTCCTGCAGGTGGCAGCGTGGGGCAGCTGAATGAAACGTGAATGTTCTTCTGTCTAAAACTGCTTTATTGATCATCAGAATAAAACCAATTACAGGAGAAGAAGGAGGATGAAGAAGAATGTCACTCAGTGGGTATCCGAACGTCGGTTCCTCAGACTGTAACGAGGCTGGACGAAGAGGACGACACAGTGGACGAGAAGGAGAAAGAGGACGAAGTGGAAGATGAGGAGGAGAAGAACGAGGAGGACAAAGAAGAGAAAGAACAAACAGAACAGAAGAGGAATAGGAGGACGAAGAGGAGGAAGAGGACAAGGAGGACAAAGAGGTCGAGGAAGAGGAGGACAAAGACAAGGAGGACAGGACAAGGAGGATGAAGAGGATGAACAGAAGAAAGAGGAGGACGAAGAAACATCAGTTTAAGATCAAAAAAAGATTTTGTAAAATCAGAAACTATCATGACAACATCTGTGTTGTAAAATATTAAATTCAAATGTTTAGGAGAATAAAACAGAAGTTGATTTTAAAATCTCCAAACTAAAAGAAAAAAAAATGTTTATTTACATCCTGACTGTTTTTGATGTCATCTGATCAATTAATAATCAATCAGAAATGAGTAATCAATAATAAGGTCCAACTCACCTGTCTATCCTCCACTAGGATGCTGTAGACAAGGGGAGGGGGGGGGGTAGTGCTCTGCACTGATGAATTGTGGGTAGGGGGTGTGCCAGTGGGAGGTTGCTCTGAAACGATAAGGAGGTCATGTCAGAAAACAACCGTTTCCATGGAGACCTGAATCTCTGAGGAGATCAGCTGTTCGGCGATGTAAACTAGAAAAAGTTAATTTTTGTTAAAATTTTAAATCAGTTACATTTTTTCACAATTGCTACCAGATATGACTGAAAACTTCAAACTCTTACCCTCAACCATTACCTCAAAACCAGTAACCCTGTGTGGACCGGTGAACTGGACAGCTTTAAACCCAGGATTACTGGTTATACAGTGAGAGAACCTCGTTACTTTGAATTTATCATTTCTGCTGCACACTTGCCACTAAAGTATGTACAGGATGTAAATATGTGGAGACATTTTTAGATGTTCCTTTTTCTACTTTATATTTGTAGGTTTTACGTTCAGCTGTCACTTCCTGTTTGCTGTCTATCATGCTGCTGCTGCCCAATAATTTCTCAGTTCTGGGATCAATGAAGTACATCTGATGTGATCTTACGCATTGGCAACTGGAAACCAATTAGCCATTCATTATTTTCCCTAAAAATGTTAAATCTTTTTTTTAATGAATGCTCTGCGCATACTTAGAAGGTCTGCGTTTTCATTTTCTGAGGTACTTCAGCTTTCCTCATCTGTGGTGCTTCTCAAGTTGTTCACATATTCAGGGAGGAAGATGCTGATGAATCCTGGATTTGTGCGTCTGACGTTCACTCGCACACTCTGAGCACAGATTTGTTGGTGAGTGAGGCGCATCGTTCCAGCTGTGACACTGACAGGATGCTCTGATCCAGCTGCTCACATGCAGTCGAGTTGTGTAGAGTTTTAGCAACTATGAGAAACTGTAAATATTTTTACAACAAAAAGCTGTGATTTGATGTAATTAAGCCCCTCACCCAGACATCCTTCTGTCAAGTTGTTTCTACCAAAGAGGGACGGGGTCATTGCGCAAACATAAAATTCCACCCACCTAGCTCCACCCACTTGAAGCTGGTTGGCTGAGAAAGCTACTCACCAGAGTAGTGCAGGTGAGACGCGTCTGACCTGCTCCTCTGCTGAGCCCCTCCCTCTGAGCTCCTCTGGAAGAAGAACAGGTGAGAGAAGGAGAGAACAGGAGAGAGAAGGAGAGAACAGGAGAGAACAGGAGAGAGAAGGAGAGAGAATAAGAGAAGGACAGAGAAGGAGAGAACAGGAGAGAGAATGAGAGAAGGAGAGAACAGGAGAGAGAAGGAGAGAACAGGAGAGAGAATGAGAGAAGGAGAGAACAGGAGAGAGAAGGAGAGAACAGGAGAGAGAAGGAGAGAGAATGAGAGAAGGAAAGAGAAGGAGAGAACACGAGAGAGAATGAGAGAACGAGAGAACAGGAGAGAGAATGAGAGAACAGGAGAGAATGAGAGAACAGGAGAGAGAAGGAGAGAACAGGAGAGAGAAGGAGAGAACAGGAGAGAGAAGGAGAGATTGAGAGAGAACAGGAGAGAGAAGGAGAGATTGAGAGAGAAGGAGAGAACAGGAAAGAGAAGGAGAGAGAAGGAGAGAACAGGAAAGAGAAGGAGAGATTGAGAGAGAAGGAGAGAACAGGAAAGAGAAGGAGAGATTGAGAGAGAAGGAGAGAACAGGAGAGGTGCTTCCTGCTGTTCTCACCTTCACCTGCGTCTCGATGTCCTCCCTCCACTTCCTCTTCCTCTGCTGTTCCAGACTCTCTGCAGACACATGACCCTCATCAGCTGAGCATATGCTCCAGGTGTGGTTCAGGTGTCCTACCCGAGGTTGTCCAGGATCCAAGTCACCTACCTGCGCGCTGCAGCACCTCCTGCAGGCTCCTCTCCATCTCCTGAAGCTGCTGCAGGACCTGCAGACTCTCTTGGACTGGATCTCTGTAGCGGACACAGACCAGCAGCAGGACCAGGACTCCCACACAAACAAGGATCTTTCGTAACACCCCCACGTACATGGAGACAAGCTCCTGAACACACACACACACACTAGTCAGGTCATCAGCTGACCTCAGCAGACCTCAGGTGACTTCAGGTGAGCTACTGACCAGGTGCAGGTGTTCAGGGTGGTCTGAGCTCATCACAGCCTGGTAGATCTTCCTCTCTAGGTAGAAGTTCAGACACACCAGAGACACCAGGACCAATCTGGAGACACAGCACAGTTGTGGACTACCTGGCTGAACCCTGCCATGGTTGGGTGGGGTTACCTGACTCAGGGGGCATGGTTATGGTTACCTGGCTCTGGAGGAGCGGGGTGTGGAGGTGATCAGGAAGCAGGTGCAGAGCGCAGCAGCATTGTAGCAACAGGAACTAAAGCTGTGAGTCTCCATCAGCAGGAAACTCTGCAGGAAAGAAACCCTGTTGAAGATCTCTGACAGAGCTACCTGCTGCTCCCTGGACACGCTGTGGAGGTCTGAGAAGAACGACTGAAGACCTGGAAACAGGGGACATTAGGTAAGGACAGGTGAGTGCAGGGTAGGACATTTGGTCAATATCTTACCCTGTGTGGAGTCTCTCAGGGTGATTTTCAGCTCCTCTCCAGTGGTCAAGATCTCCTTCTGAGCCTGTAAGGCTGAACTCTGGGCCTCCATCAGCTCTCTGGTCACCTGTTTGGTGGACTGGAGCTCCTCAGCAACACCTGCTGAGGTCTCTGTCAACCTGGAACACAAGTGGATAGTCTTTACCTCCCAACCATCAAAGGCAGGATAGTCTTTACCTCCCAACCATCACAGGCATCGGCGATCCTCACCTGAACATGGCAGTCTCGGCTCGGCTCTGCCAGGACTCGGACTGCAGGAAGTGGCAGATGGAGTGGGCGTGGGTGAAGAACTCGGTGAAGGTGTTAAACGCCACTGCGTCCATTCCAGCCGTGCACCTGCTCACTTCAGAGCCCTCAGGGCATGATGGGAAATTTCTACCTGAGCTGCACACAGAAGGTCAAACATCAGAGTCATAGAAACAAACAACAGGCAAACATCCTCTCCAAGTTCAGGTGGAGGAGGCAGCCATCCAATCAGAGAGTATCCCTCCTCCTCCTGTGTTTTAGAACCACTTTATTCACTTTATATGTTAAAGGTTCCATAAACTGATGAATTAATCAAAAGTGAAAAGAAAAGAAAGCTTATCCAGGCTGACGACAGGTACCAGCCAGATAGAACCAGGTACAAACCAAGTACCAACCAGGAAAAAAAAAGCAGCCCACCTGGTACGAATCAGATACCGACCCGGAGCCAACCAGGTACCAGACACCAACCAAGAAACAACCAGATACTAGTGATGGGTCTGGCAACACCGATGCATTGGTGCATCCGTCAAGCTCATAGAGCAAAACCCATGTCGGTGTGCATATCGCTTTAAGAAAGTCACATGACCCATGCAGGTACTGTTTCGAACTGACCCGCCAAACTGTGTTTATAAGGAAACGCATCTGTAGATGGGATGCATCTGCCAAAAGAATCTCCGATCTTTTGCAACACATTGTCACACACACATTGAAAATGAAGCCCCAGATACACCCAGGATGAACGCAGGTATACAGCCATTCTACAACTTATTCACAGTTGCTTTATTGATAATTGACTCCTATTAATATATTCTTTACTTCATTTTTAACCATCAAGCTTCCAGGAAGCAGATGCTGGATGAAGCTCTGTTGAATTTCATCCTAAAGGACTGCCTGCCCCTCAGCATTGTGGAGCGTGAAAGGTTCAGGGAACTTGTCCAGGTCCTGGAGCCCTCATGTTTTACCAACCAGAAAGGTTTGCATGGAAATTATCTGAAGTAGTAGTTGATATATCCAGTTTATTGAATCTTTAATTTAAATATATTGATCTGTGTTTGGTTTCACTTGGTGTAATTTTCAGACCATCAAACAAATGGAGACCAAAAAAGTTGAGGAGGAACAGGAACGAGTGAAAATGGAAGTACAGCAGCTGTGGGAGCGAGTCTGACAGCTGACATGTGGACATCTGTGGACATGGAGGCTTCCTTGGCTCTTACCTGTCACTACATTAATGACAATTTGCAGTTGTGTACATCAGTTATATCTATATATTAATAAAGTTATATCCATCTGTGTTGGGAGTGAAATACTTCCTACAAAGTCACACTGCTGACAATTTGGCCCAAGTCAAAAGGGGCATGATGGAGGACTGGACCATAACCAGTAAAGTGTCTTGTGACCGACGCAGCACCAAACATGATTGTATACACTAGACTGCTCCAAATTCGACACCTAATATGAATTGCACATAGTCTGAATTTATTAGTTAGAAAATCATGTGATCAGATCCCAGCACTTAGATCCATCAGACACAAAGCTAGGCGCATCATCACATACCTCAGATGAAGCACCACAGCCAAGGAGAAGCTTGCTCAAGTGCAGCAACAGATGGGATGACCAGTCCTGAAACTGGTGCAACACGCTGGAACAGCACATATGAAATGCTGCCAAGGCTGCATGATGGGAGGAACCAGTGTGGGTGTCTCTGGCCTCCCTAAAGATGGATTTGACTCCAATTCCAGCTGATGAGTAGACCAACGTAGGAGAGGTTGTGCTTGCTCCTTTCCTTCAGGCTACAGTGGAGTTGTCTGAAGAGAGGCCAGTGTCAGGGTCAAAGGTCATCCTGATGATGAAAATGCTTCAACCTTGCACACCCAGGCAGCCACACATACACCTACATGAACACCTGAAGCGTCGAGTCACTGAAACTGCTTCCAGTCTGGAGTCATCAAGTGTGTTGACCCTTGCAACACTGCTAGAACCCAGATTTAAATCACTCGGGTTCCTCAGTTCCTCCAAGTGCAGTGAGGCCATCAGTAGGTCATAAACGAGCCCAGCCAGGACCGTCTTCACAGCAGCTGTCTGCGCCCACTTCAGGCTCGTTATTCAGCATTATTTGTTTGATGTTGTTTGGAAATCATGAACTAAAATGGCAATTTGTTGTTTTTTAGATAACCTTTGGGAACATCTTGATCTGGAAGTGGGCAGACAGACCAAGAGTGCCACAGCTGATGCCGTCGAGCAGGTGCAGAGATACCTGGCAGAGGCCAATATTTCCAGGTCCCAGGATCCTTTGAGATACTGAGACAACCAAAAGCCAACGTATCCGCACCTCTTCCAGCTTGCTTTTCTAGTTTCTCTGCACTCCAGCATCATCTGTGCCTTGTGAGCGGGTCTTTTCCAAAGCTGGAGAAGTTTTGTCCAAAATGCAAAATAGACTGAAGTTCAAAACATTGGAAAAACTTTTTTTTTTTATAAAAAAAACCGAGAAAAAAAAAAATCCCAGTCCACAAGCATCCTCATTCACAACACGTTCACTTAGACTTTCAAGTTATGATACATTTTCACAATATTTATTGACGGTATCTAAAAATATCAAATATATTTTAAATTTAAATGAAGATATGCAATGATGCCATGTAAAATACAATGACTTACATTATATTATTGCAGATACTAGGTCATCAAATCAGTGTCAGTTGAGTCTGACAACCAGGTTGCTTGTAGGGATTTTTAAGGTCCAGCAGGTGTCAGTATTCAGTGACACAGTATCAATACAGTTTGGCAATGTGTCAAAACACTCCATGACGCGTCATCGACCCATCACTACCAGATACCGACCAGGACACAACCAAGTCAGTCCAGAAAACATGACAAACAAGCCTCAAATTCACCAGCTGTGGTGTCTTCCATGAAGACGGTGGAGCTTTAACCAAGGAAGTGGAGCTTCCCAACAGAGACGGAGGCAGCATTTTACCTCCACCACACTTGAACTGAATTCAGATGACTCTAATACTTTGATGGACTTTAATTGTATCTGTTAGTGGGCGTCATGCTGAGCTCCAGGCTGTTGATCTGATGTTGGAGTTTACTAACATTGCTACATCTCAGCTTATTCAGCCACATGCTGACTCACTATATTTGTAGTTCCTTCCAGGTCAGTTGTGATGCTGATGTGGTTGATAGTTCCTGGTCTGAGTGAAGAAACTTTCCAAGGTTGGAGGAACAGAACTTGTCTGGAGTGAAGAAAAATACATTCTTAATCCTTAAACTGGTTTCCCTTCTTGGTACCCTCTAAGCTAACTGGTCTTCAGACAGAGGTCCATACCTCCAGAGCCCAGCAGGAACTGGTCTAGTCTGGTCTTTGTTTATGTTGGAATTGTAGACAATATATAAAATTAAGAACAAACGAAATTCTCTTGCAAATTTAATTTACACAACTAACTCAGATTTTGCAGAATATTGTTAAAGACTGTAATGTTATTTGGGGAGTTGTGATTAACAGAAGCTTGGATAAGAGAACCAAGAATATAGCTCTTCTGAACACAAAGGTCCCATTTACACACACGGACACACACACACACACACAAAAATAAAATCACCAAAACTATGGTTTAGTTGAGCCCTCAGAACCAAACAGAATAATTCTTGCATGTGTTAATTACTTACTTTACTTACTCAATGCTGGCTATGTGTGGGCTTAAATCCAATAATAAAACTGAAAGGTCTAAACTGCTTAAATCTCCCATTTCATACGTGTGTATATCTACCTGGACTCCATCCACAAACTCATCTTCTGAACTGAACACCACAACTCCAGACTTGTGTCTGTGATGAACCGTTCATGTTCTGAAGACTGGACTCGGCCTCCAGTGGCCCCTGGACCAGGGGTACACCCAGAAGCCAAAAATAAAAAAATAAAATAAGATAAAATAAATTCAGATTTACAAAACCACCTGCACGCACATCAGCAGCAGCTTTCTTTCATAGATCACAGCTGCACCTCAATGTTTGCTACAAGGCTCCGCCTCCTGTCCTGCCCTCTATTCAATTCAATTCAATTCAATTTATTTATATAGCGCCTATTTACGACAAGTCATCTCTAGGCGCTTGAGAAAC
>JBAMYA010000005.1:15734573-15757964 GCA_037176975.1 Arrhamphus sclerolepis
TTTTATTTGCCTCTTGTGATTTTATGTAGATGTAAAGCACTTTGAATTACCTTGTGTATGAATTGTGCTCTAGAAATGATTCTATTTCCTTTTCAGTGACACTCCTGGTCCTCCAAAGAGGCCTGACCTGAGTTTCTAACTTAGGGACAGATGGATGGAGCCTGACCTAATGGTTTCCAGTTTATGGATGCAGAATGATTCCTGCATCTCATAAACCCGACCAGTTAAATATGGAAATCAAATTCAGCCTTTTGGCCCGTTTTTACATTTCATATTTTTGATCTGAGCCTAAAATTAAAAGTATGAAAAAAATGAAGTGTTTTTATTTCTTTATTTCTTTATTAGTCACCATTATTTACCATTATAGTCACTATTTCAGTTACCTGAGAGTTTCCAGATGACAGTGTGGACTCTTTATTCCACCAGCCAGCAGCTTCACTCCTGAATCCTGCAGGTTGTTGTCACTTAGGTCCAGTTCTGTCAGACTGGAAGACTCAGAGCTGAGAACTGAGGACAGAACTTCACAGCTTCTCTCTGAGAGGTTACAAATATTCAGTCTGCAGAGAAACCAGTGAAGACAATAAATACGCATTTGAAATATAACATAATGACACGCCCCAGTCTGCCCCTAATCCAGGTGGCTGTCTAATACTGGGTGTAGTGGGTAGAGTCACATCTGAAACAGTTCTTGACTTGCTTCCAGCAGTTCTGTTGATTCAAACACACCAAATGTCTCAAAAATCTCAAAATTATATAAGCTTCCTGGCTGAAGATTGGAAATAAATGCTGGATTAAAATGATTTTCTCTTTACCTTGTCCACAGATCAGCTATGATCTTGGACTTGTTGAGGACTTTTTTAAGCTGCTGATAACAGATTGATTGATGGTTGTTAGGACATTCAGTGAATGGATCACTGATCCTGACGCAGCTGAAGCTGCACCTACCAGATGATTCACCTCCTTGCAAAATACTAAATTTTGTGTTAAGTGAGAAAGTCTGTCAAATCAAGGGATAACTAGGTGTGTGTTTGTGTCCTCATTAGTTATGAGGAGAAACAACCTTACCTGAGAGTTTTGAGTTTACAGTGTGGACTCTCCAGTCCTTCAGACATGTACTTCACTCCTGAATCATGCAGGCTGTTGTTACTCAGGTCTAATTCTGTCAGAGTGGAGGACTGAGAGCTGACAACTGAGGACAGAGCTGCACAGCTTCTCTCTGAGAGACCACAGCCACTAAGTCTGCAGAGACACCAATGAAAAACAATATTTATTAAGAAATGCACAATTACATTAGCACATTAGGCACACTCAAGTGCAAGAAAAAAAAGACATTATGTCATGTCTGCAGATTCTTTTTGCAAAGTGTCAGAAAATGAGGGCAAAGTTACTGGCAAAACCATTTTCTTCAACACTAATTCAATAACTCATCTTAAGAGTTCATCTGCTGCAAGATTCAAATCTTTATTTACTTTTCATACCACAGTAGTGGAAAGTGCTTTTCATAATAAAATCAACAATAACATATAAAAAAACAACCTTCCTTATATTCATACCCACCTAGCACACATACACCCCCAAACATACACGTCGAAGATATAAACATAAACATCATAAACATAAATCTCTTGTTTTGAAGCTGAGGTGTGGAATGATATCTTGGGGATCTGTCCACAGCAGAAGCCACCCCACCAAAGACCAATGAGGGCGTCACCACGGGGAAACCGCCCAGATCAGGGCTAGCTAGGTCCACACCACAGTCAAGGCCACAGCGCAGGACCCCCCCAGTGACCCCGACCAGGGCGACCCCCACAGCAACGACCCCAGAAACCGAGTAGGCGTAGTCCCTGGTGTGGAAGATCCCCATGAGGAAAAACACTGGAGTGAACAAATGAAAAAGTAAAAACATTAAATCAAATAATTTAAAGATAAATATTTAAAATAATAATAAATAACTAGATAAAAAAAAAACTAAACCAAACTAACAAAATAAATAAATAAATAAAATTCAGCTATACGCTAAACTAAAAAGGTGGGTCTTGAGCCTCTTTTTAAAAATGCAACCACCACAGGGCAAAAAGGTATCACTCAGAAAATCAACAACCAGCCTTTTTCAATCAATGAAGTTACTGGCTTTTACAGACTTCTGCATTGTGTGGAGTCTTGATATCTGTCATATTTTTTTAGACATATTACCCAAGCTGTAAGCTAGCTTCTGTTATGACAGAAAAACCATTGATGCCACTTCAGGGTGTTTACAGCAGCTGCTATCGCATCTGCTTTCGATGGCATATTTGTGACATGGAAAATTTCCAAAGAAGTGAGAGGTAGGACATTTGAAACGTTCCATAGTCACATACAATCAGCTTGAGTACATACAAAGTTATTATGGAACGCCAATTAAAAGACTACAACAAGGTGTCTGTTAGGATTTTCCTCTTGGCTTGGTCTTTCTCTTTCCCTCTGCTCTTCTCTCCTTCTCTTTCTTGGATCATTGTGTGGATGTTTTCTCCAGGTGATCTCCGCTAACTGGAGGTGGAACCTGGCACACCTGCTTCTTATCAACTCATCATCCTGTACTGCATAAAGACCCCTGTCTGCGGGTCGTTCAGCATTCATGTCACGTCATCTATATCAATAAGTAGATATTTATTTATGTACGTATAGATAGAATGGTGTCTGTGGAGATGGATATGGACCTGAGAGTCTCCAGTTTACTGTGTGGACTGTCCAGTCCAGAACACAGCTCCTTCAGGCTTGAACACCACAGGTCGTTATTGCTCAAATCCAGTTCTGTCAGGCTGGAGGAGGGAGAGCTGAGAACTGAGGACAGATCTGAACAGCTGCTTTCTGAGAGGTTACAGCCACTGAGTCTAAAAAAACAGCAATGACAAACAACAAACAGTGTTTTAGAAATTGTCCTGACTGATCATCAAAAATCGATATTATTTCAGTTATTAGTATATGATGTTTGGTCTTGTTTATAATAATAAAATTCACTATTTACACCACATCATATTACGATTTTGTTTTATATGATCTGTTCAACGGAGTGTTGAATACTGACCCAAGAGTTTCTATTTTGGAGTGTGGACTCTGCATTCCACCAGCCAGCAGCTTCACTCCTGAATTCTGCAGGTTGTTGTTACTCAGGTCCAGTTTTGTCAGACTGGAGGACTGAGAGCTGAGAAGCGAGGACAGATCTGAACAGCTTCTCTCTGAGAGGTTACAGCCACTCAGCCTGAGTAGACAGAGCAGAGCAGATGTCTTTGAAGTGTACATGATTGTTGGGTATCAGAGCAACAAACAGGACATACAGATATGTCAGGATGTACTTAATGCATTAAAACCACAATACATTAACGTAGGTTGTGTTTCCATGTAATCTGTTGACTGGAGCGTTGAATACTGACCCTAGAGTTTCCAGTTTACATTGTGGACTCTCCAGTCCCTCAGACAGGTACTTCAGTCCTGAATCATTCAGGATGTTGTCACCCAGGTCTAGTGCTCTCAGACTGGAGGACTGAGAACTGAGAACTGAGGACAGATGTGCACAGCTTCTGTCTGAGAGGTGACAGCATCTCAGCCTGAAGATACAGTGATAAACAATCAGGACAAAATGTTTTTGAAATAGAGACCAGAGTTATAATGGTTTTGATTTTTTTTCTTTTTTTTTCCCAGTTTGATTATTTCAGTTTAGTTTTAGGTAGTTTAACAAGAACAACTATAGTTTTGGTTTTAGTTTTTGGTTTGAAAATTCATTTATGTAGTTTTAGTTGAGTTTAATCATAGTTTTTGAGGTGCTGGATTACAAATATTGACAAAAAAATTAAAAAAAATCTAGGATGAAAGAATGTTACCATCAACAATACCACACAGTCCAAACATCTTTTCCTTTGAGTAGTTAGAAAACTTTGTGGGGACGTCTTGATAGCCTGACTTCACATGAGCATCTTCTAATTGTTGCAGTACTCAGAAGTTACTTCAGACATTCTTTGATCACCCTGGACCTGAGTCCATTTTGGATATCCTCCAGGCCCTTTGATTCATAGTTTTCTGTTTTCTTTCTCATTTTGCTTGCCATTTTTAAACATTACACATCATTTTAGCTGAGCAGCCTATAATTTTCTGCATTTCTATATTTACTCCTCTCCAGTGAACTTTTTAATCAATGTATGCTGATCTACTGAATGACCCGTTGTGGACAAATTTGATTTTCAGACAGAAATACACTATAACCAGCATGTACAACATGGTGTCTTCGTCCATATAGAATCACCGGTTGAAACCTGTTTTTTTAAAGGCTGACCTCACCAACAGCTCAGCATTCTTTAAACGTTCACTTTCTGTAAAGTAATAACACATTGATACATTTTTCTGTATTTTTTCATTCAAAAGATGTACAGGGTTCCCAGTGCATTTGTGTGTTTTGAAATGTGTATATGTGTGTGTGTGCGTGTAAAAACAAGCCTTTTATCATTCAGACAATGGCATGTTAAAGAGTCAGTTTTGTTTCGATGTATTGTGTTCAGTGAAGTGTCAAATACTGACCCAAGAGTTCTGAGCTTACAGTGTGGACTGTCCAGTCCTTTGGACAGGTACTTCAGTCCTGAATCCTGGAGGTTGTTATTACTCATATCCAGTTCTGTGAGGCAGGAGGAGGGAGAGCTGAGAACTGAGGACAGAGCTTTACAGCTTCTCTCTGAGAGGTTACATTCCATCACTCTGCAGACATGAACATATGGAGAAGGGAATATGGTGAAAGAATATTTTCATCCACTGTTGGTATCTAACTTGTAGTTGTTGCCTTCATATAGTAAAACTGCAGCTATATCCTAAAAGAAGTATACGGGGCAGAAAACCTGGGGGACAAGTCGCATTCTTCTGGTACTCTAGAGACTTCTTTCAGAAAAGAGGCCCAAAAAACTCTGAATTAATATACTAACTCAGCGTTGACAAACCCTGATATTAGAAACATATTGCTTCTGGTTCCAGTTCAGGCGTTTAGAGTTGGTCCTGTCAACTTGTCAGTATGTTGACTGAGTCAAGCACGTGCACCCGGATTAAACAGTCACATTATGCAGACATCTAAGTGGACGTAGCTCAATGGACATCCAACACTGATGACCGCTTCATTGTGACAGTGCCCTACGGACCTTATTTGTTGTGGTATAAACCCTACCAATTTTATCTTTTGTTTCAATAAATTGCTTGAGATGAAGAAGATACCATTGCATGTTTCTACTTAGATGCCCTACTTTCATGATATATTATCACTGTGGCATGGATGTTTTAAATTTTCCATGAATTTCAAATATCCCCAATTTTTGTATTAGTGTGCATAAAATCAGAATTCTGGACATGAAAGTGCATTGTCTGTGTGAAATGTGATGCAACTTGTAACGTACTCTGTGCATCAGTCAAACCAAAGCAACAGGAAAAAAGGCTGTTTATTTGGTGGAACGTCTTTCTGAATCATTTAAACTTGCTTGTAACTTGACTTGAATGGATTTGGTTTCAGCACTTCAGATTCATTCAACTGTTTCATCTTTCATTCTAAAATTAGACCGTGCTGTAGAACCTGATTTCATCTTCTGTTCGGAGAAATTGAAGGTCTCCTATTTCTGTATCCTCATTTTGACATTGCTAAGTTATTTAGAACAAGAACAAAATATGTGTGGATAAATGTGTCTGCTCTGTTTCCTCCTGCATCCCTGTGGTAATTAAGATTAAGACATAAACAGAATGACTGGAAATTATCTGATGAACTTGTCTTTCCTTTTTCACCCTTTTTGTCAACCCCAGGAGGTGAAACACAGGGGTTATCTGAATTTTTCCCTTTCCAGAAAGTGGCAGTTACATACACTCACAGAGACCAGGAAAAGTGCATGGTGGTGAGACTTAAATAAATTTGTTGCAGTCTTATTCACTTCGTCTCTACCCACCCAACGCTCCCGTGTGACCAGCTTCTGCTTTTAGTGATAGTAGAGTAATTAAAAATGCATATCCTTCTATGTTCGTACTTACAGAGCTTTCTTGGAGGCTTTGACCACTGGCAGCAGCCTCAGCAGAGCCTCCTCTGAAGCAGAGTATTTCTTTAGGTCAAACACACCTAGTTTTTCTGATGACAATAAAATGAAAACCAGCGCTGACCACTGAGCAGGGGACAGTTCATCTGTGGAGAGATGTCCTGACCTCAGGGACTGTTGGATTTCTTCCACCAGAGAGTGATCATTCAGTTCATTCAGACAGTGGAACAGATTGATGCTTTTCTCTGCAGACAGATCCTCACTGATCTTCTTTTTGATGTACTTGATTGTTTTTTCGCTGTTATGTGAACTTTTTTCTCTTGATGTCAACAGTCCTCGTAGGAGAGTCTGATTGGTCTGCAATGAAAGACCCAAGAGGAAGCGGAGGAACAAGTCCAGATGTCCATTTGGACTCTGTAAGGCCTTGTCCACAGCACTCTGATAGAAAAAATTCTCCTTCTTTGTTTTGAACCATTTATAAATGTTTTTTTGGTCTTCCAGCAGGTTCAGTCCAGAGTTGAAGAAGGTCAGATGGACATGAAGCGCAGCCAGAAACTCCTGAACACTGAGATGGACAAAACAGTAAACCATTTCCTGGTCTAGCCCACTCTCCTCTTTAAAAATCTGTGTGAACACCCCTGAGTACACTGAGGCTGCTCTGATATCGATGCCACACTCCTTCAGGTCTGATTCATGGAAGACCAAGTTTCCTTTCTGCAGCTGCTCAAAAGCCAGTTTTCCCAGAAACTCAATCATTTTCCTGTTCTCTGGACTCCAGTGCGGATCTGTCTTTGCTACGGCATCATACTTGGCCTTCTTCCATTTGGCTTGAACTTCTAGAAAGTGGATGTACGTCTCAGTGAGGGTCTTGGGTAGTTCTCCTCCCTCTCTGGCTTTCAACACTTTCCCCAAAACAGTAGCACTTATCCAGCAGAAGACTGGGATGTGGCACATGATGTGGAGGCTTCGTGATGTCTTGATGTGGGAAATTACCCTGCTGGACTGCTCCTCATCTCTGAACCTCTTCCTGAAGTAGTCCTCCTTCTGTGAGTCAGTGAAGCCTCTGACTTCTGTCACCATATCAATACACTCAGCAGGGATCTGATCTGCTGCTGCAGGTCGTGTGGTGATCCAGAGGTGAGCAGAAGGCAGCAGGTTCCTCTTGATTAGGTTTGTCAGCAGCACATCCACTGAGGCGGAGATTGTTACATCAGACAGAGTCTCATTGTTGTCAAAGTCAAGAGGAAGTCGACACTCATCCAGGCCGTCAAAGATGAACATGACCTGGAACTCTTCAAAATCACAGATTCCGGCCTTTTTGATTTCTGCGAAGAATCGATGAACAAGTTCAACCAAGCTGAACTTTTCCCCTTTCAGCCCATTCAGCTCTCTGAAGGAGAGTGGAAACAGTAACTGGATGTTCTGGTTGGCTTTGTCTTCAGCCCAGTCCAGAGTGAACTTCTGTGTTAAGATTGTTTTTCCGATGCCCGCCACTCCCTTCGTCATAACTCTTGTAATTGGAGCTTTTCTTCCAGGTGGAAGCTGAAAGATATTTTCCAGTTTGATTGTGGTCTCTGGCTTGTCTGGTTCTCTTGATGCTGCTTCGATCTGTCTGACTTCGTGTTCATCATTGACCTGTCCAGTCCCTCCCACGGTAATGCAGAGCTCCGTGTAGATCTGGTTCAGAAGCGTCGGGTTTCCTGCCTTGGCAATGCCCTCAAACACACACTGTAACTTCTTCTGCAGCTTAGCTTTGAGTTTAGGCTGACACTTCTGAAGGGCAACTGAAGGACAGAAGAAGAGACGACATAAAATTTTTATTAAGAAGCATTTCATAAGGCGTAAAGGAAAAGTAGTTAAATTAATTTAGAAAGTAGTTAAAATGATCTGCACTTACAAAAAAGTCTAAACACCCTTATGAAATGCAGGTTTTTAAAATAAAAAAGATAGAAGTAACAACAAACCTCCATATTGATCTTTTAACAAACAAAAATGGGGTAAAAGGTGAAATACTCTGTGAACAGCTGGGGTTGCAAAGTGCTCCCATGGTCAGAAAGTGCAGAACTTCTTCCATGAATGTGGCAGGTAATTCAAGTCATCAAAAACAACCATAACTTCCTCCACAAACTGAACAACCAATTTAATAAGAAGAATAAATATGGGGAATAGTCATCAGTGGAGTTCACCCTTGGTACTTATGTTTAGGGAATAATATTTGTGTACGATTTTTAACTACTTCTGAGTTCTTTGCAGATCTGAGCAATTAGTTTTTTTAAGGTAAAGATTTAAAAGAATGAATATGGAGTTTGTATGTGACCATACCTTCTTCAGCAGATGAACCAGAGGACATTTTGGGGTCTGTGGTTTGAAAATGCTTCATCATCTTCCTGCAGGCGTCATCTCCCTTTTGTTTGATGGAGGTGATTAAGCAGTGTGCCCTATGGACTGTGGTTTGGTCTTTCTGAAGTATGTCTTTTTCCTCCATTTTATCAAACACACCATCTGATTCGAGGGCATCAAAGAGCTGTTTAAGGACTTCTTCTGTAACCGTATTTACAAACTCTTCCACAATGCTATGAAGATTGTTCTCTGCAGGAAAAAAAAGAAAGAGTCAGAAATTATATATTAAATTGTTCTCAGACTTTGGTCTTCTTTCAACAAGATGTCAAAACTGAAATATGGGTTTTGACTTTTCATGTGGCTGTCGTAGCGTGAGCGCTATGGTGAAGAGAGAAGCTCAGCTGTCAGCTGACTATCTCAATAGTCTTTCAGATGAAATAATTTAAATTCAGTTCAAGTCATGTCAAAGCATTTTACACAAAAAAGAATCAACACTTTCAATGTAGTCCAATTAAATATAGTCCAATTCAGTCCAATAATAATCTAATTGTTTCCATCCATACTTGCTTCTTCCTATTCATGTTCAATGGGTCTGCTGAAGTCTATCAGCTAAAACTGAAAAATAATATACAGTTCAGTATCATACAGTTTCCCTTTTTCAGAGAACAAAGAAAAGCAACTCCCAAGTGCTAAACATTTATGGGAACTTGTGCAACGGAGTTGGGGAGAACTTTCTGAAGAATATTTGATTTCCTTTGTAGAAAGAATCCCACAAGTGTGTTCAGCTGTTACAGCAACAAAGTTGGTTACTTTGAGTCAAAAGTTGAATAATAAATTCATTCCATGTTTTCTTTCTTCGTCTTCTTTTTTTTTAAAACAAACTTCAGTTATTTGTTCTATGCTTTTATTTCAGAGTAACATGAGACTTTAAGCTGCATCATTTTCAACAAAACAAAAGTGAAAAAAATGGTTTTACAAGACTTTTGAAAAAATGAATTACTTTACATGCATATTTTTTTTAAAATGCATGTAAACATCTTAGCTGAAATCAAATTGAACCTTTCTGTCAAGCACAACCAGAGAGCCACAGTTACTGCCCTGGGCGTTGACCCAGAAATACTAGAAAAAGCTGATACAGAGAAGAAGAAAGTTGGAAATAAGAAATGGAGAGAGCTGTCAGCCTGTCAACTTCAGTGTTCATCATTGTATCAATTTAATTTATCTGTTGTTTTCTGTATATAGCAAAAATCTATTCAGATTATCTCTGCAGAGAAATAAAAGTCATATTAAACTTGTTGCTTGTGATTTCTATCCCAACTTTTACATTTGTTTATATTTTCTCAACACTGTTAAGTTAGTTAAGTTTTTTTTTTTTGTCCTTTTGCACTTGTGTTTGTTAAGTAAAGGTTCAAATTCATTAACAAATGACACATTTAGATTTGACTGGTATTTCAAAAAACTACCTGGCATTTCTGAAAATGGACTTTCTACGGGACCTTACCTTCCTCAGTAGATAAAGCAGAGGGCAAACCTAGTTGAGAGGACAGTGTTGAATCTTTGGTTTGAAGATGTTTCATCATTTTCCTGCAGGCTTCATCTCCTTTGTTCCTGACACAGTCGATGAAGCAGCGTGCCTTATCTGCTGTGGTCGTGTTCTTCTGAAGTATTTCTTCTCTCTCTAGTTTGTTGAAGACCTTGTCTGATTCAAGGGCATCAAGAAGTTGTTTGAGGATTTCTTCCGACACCCTCTCCACAAACTCAGCCCGAATCCTTTCAAGGTGGTTCTCTGCAGAAGTAAGGAAGAGACAGAAACACGACTCCCTCTTAAACTTGGTCTTTTCATAAAATGTTTTTTAACCACTCCTTGTTCAGTGTCTTCTTTTAAATGTTAAAAGAATGTTTCTGGATCAGGACTATTTAGTTGCTTGATGGATAAACTCTGATGAAGATGACAGCTGAGCTGTCAACTGATCACCATCTGTTGATAAAATGGTCTAGTTTCTTTTCCTTGCATATAACCAAACACAAACCCAGGATAAATGTGCAGCTTTTAAGTTAAATATATCCTGGTAAAAGCAGGTTTGACACGATCAACAAAACTGTCAGATCTACAAAAAGATTATATTCAGAGAGACTGAGAGACTGCCCTTCAAGTGGAAATTGATGAAACAGTTGATTTCACTAATGGCTGCTGGGACAGAGCCGTTTCTGTATCGTTTAGGTCTTCATCTTGATCTGCTGGAGCTCATAGGATTCTGCGTCACTGATGTCTCAGAACTCTTACCTGCTGAAGGTGTTGGAGCTTCTTGGGCTGAAAGAAGCTGGTTTTCTACAGATGTCTCCATTCCAGATCTATAAAATACCATAAAGAAGGGTGAGTGTATTTAAAAAGTCCTCCCTCCACTGATTTCCCACCTTTTTTAAAAAATGGGGTTTTATGGTGATCGAAGCTTGTGCTTGGGCACACGTCAATTTCTAGTTTCAAGGTACAAAGATTAAAAAAAAAAGTGAGAGTTGATTCTGACTTGTCCATGAGAAAAAAAAAGTGTAGAAATCTTTCAGGCGGTTGGCAGCGTAAAGTAGCAGCCTCCCTCTGGTTAGTCAGCTGTCTAGGATGGATAGAGGAGCCACTTTCCTCCAGTTGTAGAATAAAACTATGTTAACTTAAGAACACAGTTGGAAATGAACTGTTTTTGCATTGCCAAACCCAACCTTGTCATTTGTTTTTTCATTTCATTCAAATTCAAATTCATATTCAAAAGTCTTTATTTTGAACATGATGGCAGAATAAAATATCAAACATAATAAAACATACCGAAGCAAGAAATACAAAAGAGACATGTTAAAAAAAGGGGTAGGAAGAAGTTAAAAAACTTATGAACTCCTACCCCTTGAACTGAAAACTATGTTTTTCCGATGGACCCTTGTGATTATTTCTGTGATTTAACATATCAAAAATGGTGATGTACTTAGAAGTTATTTGTATTAAGAACATTACATAGTATGAATATATATTATGGTATACTAGAGTATAACTTACTGGATACCTGAGTTATTAGTGCCATTTGCAGTTATATGCCAAGTATATTAAATGCTATTTAACCTGCCCCCCCGCAGGCCTCCCAAGAACCGCAAGGACTCCCAGAATCCTGCCCTCCTCCCGCCACCAGGGGGAACTAAATGCCAACCACTGAGAGAACATAGACAAATACATCCATCCATATATATGTACACACACATAAACATAGGGTATAGATAATGAATGAATGAATGAATGAATGAATGAATGAATGAATGAATGAATGCATATTCACATGTACCCATATACATATAAACACAATATATAAATATATAAACCTGAAGGATATACATCAAAATTAAGGTTGATCAATTTTCCATCTTTGGAGTTATCTGTTTGTGCAATGAATTCACACACACATACATATGCCTACGTACATACATACATTCACCTATATACCATCTATATACAGAAATTAACTAAACAAACCTAAGTTTACATATACACATTTGAATTTTCACCCACCCATATTTCTGTATTTTGTAAAAATGACCTCCTTATATTTCCTTTTAAATTGTATTAAATGTTGGCTTTGTTTTAGCTCCTCGTTTACTTTGTTCCACAGTTTTACACCATGAATTGAAATACAAAAGCTCTTTCTCATTGTACGTATGTTACGAATCTTTAAGTTTAAACGACTCCTTAAGCTGTATCCCACTTCTCTTTCAAAAAAACATTTTCTGTATGTGTTCAGGTAACAATTTGTTGGATGCTTTAAACATAAGTTGAACAATTTTAAATTCCACCAGATCTTCAAATTTAAGAATTTCAGATTTGAAGAATAATAGGTTTGTGTTTTCATAAAAACTGACATTATGAATGGCTCGTTTCTGTAGGATACTCAATGGTTGTAATTAATTCCCCAAACCTCTGATCAGTACGTTAAATACGGCAGAATCAGTGAATTATGGAGAATATTAAGTGATTTATTATTCAGAATGTGTTTAGCTTTGGGCAGGACTGAGATGCTAGCTAGCTTGCTCTGTAGGTGTTTAATGTGAGGTTTCCAGCTAATTATGTCATTGATTATTACACAAGTAATCTATCTGTATTTGAATTTGAACATTTTTGTAGCAGTTTCCAAAAACCATCATTTTCGTCTTGTCCAGATTTAATGATAGTCTGTTGTTGTCAAACCACTTTTTTTTTAGTTTATTGATTTCCAGGGTGGTTATGGAGAGAAGTTGTAAATTCTCATCAGAGACAAGAATATTTGTGTCGTCAGCAAATAACACAAATTGTAATACATTATATAGCTACTTTACATATGTCATTTATATACAAATTAAGTAATACTGGTCCCAGCACTGACCCTTGAGGGACACCACACACAATCTCCAAACAATCTGATTCAATATCTCCCATCTTCACAAATTGTTGTCTACTCTATAAATAACTTCTCATCCAGTTCATATTTTTCTTTCATATTTTTGTTCTGAGCCTAAAGTTAAAATTGAGAAAAAAATGTACTTTTTCTATTTTTGGTATCTGATTAAAAACAAATAACCAAATAAGCAATCAGATTTTCCCTTTTTGATTTTTGACTGTCAATTAAATGGACACGGATTTGTGCACCATTTGTTCTTTCTGTTTTCAGAAACTATCGATCTCATCTTGCAAGTATCGATCCAATACTGATACCAACATTGATATTGATACTATTAATAATTGCAATCGACACGCCCACTTCTAATGCTGAATAAGCAAGTCAGTTAACTCCTACATAACCTGTAGAATCTGAGCGGAGAGAGAGAAGGAACGAGGGATATGAGTATGGTGTAAAAGGGACATAGATTGAGATAGATAGATATAACTTTATTAATCTCTATTAATCCCAGAAGGGAAATTCAAAAACTTTTATAATAATATAATTTGTAGTAATAATTTATAGTCATGTAAACAGTAAAGTTACAGTATAGATATGATGTAGGCGGTATTTCCCAGTAAATGTTTTCAGAACTTGGCTTTCAAGGAGAGAAGCAAGAAAACAAACAATAAAAAAAACAAACCAATCAATCTGGTGTTTTATCAAATATTTCTAACTGAAGGTAGTCAACTAATGCCATGTTAAACAATTTTATCAGACTGCACTGAAAAGCCATTCTGTTAAAACATGAATCGTACCTTATAACTTGCATACATTTATTGAACTTGTATCTGATTGTTCATGTTCAGGTTCATTTATGTAGTTATGATGTTTGTTGGTGTGAGTTCTGAACTCTGATGTGCAGAAGGTGTGGACAGTTGGAGATGGAGATCTCACCTTTGTGCTCTGTTGTGATGTTCTTGCTACAGCAGGCCTGTAGAGGAAGGGACTCCCTCCTTTCTCTCCTCACGCTAGTCCATGCTGCTGGACTCACATCAGCTCACACACACCGTCATCTGTGGAGGAATATAAATATAAATATAAAGATCACCTGATCCTCAGTGTGGTAGCAGCAGGAGGAAGCTGCTGTGCTTCTTTCTGACCGTCAGATGGAGTCATGGAGCTACAGTCCAACACATGCATGATAAACATGCCAACAAAAAAATCATCAGACTAATGATCGCAGCTGGGTTTTCTGAGGACTTTTTTAACAGTTGCTGCGAGGAAGCACAGAAGAACAGACACGGTGGCCTTTCAGAGTTTCAGAGCTGAAAACAGCTTGTGTGTGCAGTAAAACAGGAAGTGTGATCAGCTGATTTCAGTTTCATTATTATTAATGCCCTAGAGCAATAACTGCATGTTGGGGCCTGTTGCACGGAAGTCAAATTAAGAGATTTTGGACATATTCTACTCAATTCATCCTGGCTTATTTGGTTGTATGAACACGAAGCCAGATTGAGAAGGCCAGGTCCATGTCCATGACTTGAAGAGAACATCGGTCTGTGTTAAGCCGGCCGTGACACATGGGTGTTCAAGGCTTTGAGCAGAGTCAATCACAGATTTACTGATTTAGAAAAGTGAGACACAGCTGATAATGCAAATATATGTTTATGCCCTAATATGTTAAAAAAAGAGAATAGAGCTACATTAAATAAACTTTAATAAAGGGTGTGACTAGCAGATAATACCAGACACACTAGGCTAATAGCCTAAACATAATAGGTCTCCGTGGCAACTTATGTGGTCCCACTTTTGTGTAACTGACTTCCAGGATAACTTAACTCCTGTTTTGGGTTTGTGGAATAGGCCCCCCAGATGAGCTTTTTTTTCACTTTAAGATCCCAGAAATGGATTCCTGCTGTTTGATTGGTTGCCTGTTAAATCTAGAATTGAATTCAAAATATTATTTCTTACATACAAAAAAAATTGATACATTGTCTTATAGAGCACCAATATAGCCTATGTCAAAAAATCTCAGTAGTTCCACACCATCCTAGTAGAACACTCTGCTCCCCGAATGCAGATTTACTTGCTGGTCCAAGAGTCTGTAGGTTTGGAAAGGGTGCAGAGCCTTTAGCTATCAGGCTCCTCTATTATAGAATCAAGTTCCAACCTCGGTTCAGGAGGCAGACTCCCTCTCTACATTTAAGGTCATATGCTTCAGACTTTCCTTTTTAATAGAAACTTTTAACTCTGTAATCTCTTTGACCACTTCCTAGTTATGCTGCCATAGGCCTAGGCTGCTGGAGGGAGTCCTATCGTACACTCTGTCTGTCTTATCTCAGTTTCTCCCTTCTCCTTCTGCAGGTCCTGCCACGGTGATGCTGGGCAGAACAGTGGTACAGTGGTTAGCACTGACACTTCGCAGGAACAAGGCTTAGCTGGATTTCTGTGTGGAGTTCTCCTTATGTCTGCACAGGTTTTCTGCCCAGGAGTCATTTACATTAACTATGATATAATTTGAATTATGGGAGGAATTTTAGGTATAATAGGAGTAATTATAGGAATAATTTGATCCATTAAATGAAACTATAGTTAATTTGTGTGTGGCGGCGAGAGAAAGCTGCTTGTGCACCTTGTGGTCCCTGGATGTGAATGACACTAAATCAGCACGCTTTTGTTGTTTCAACAGGAACAATCTGAAAGCAGAATCAGAGACTCATGAAAGAATCTGTTTGTGACAGATGCCTGACATTTATCTGCATTTGGAGGAAAGAAGCTGCTTCACAGAAACGGCAGAAGAGATGAGGGGAACCTCTTCACAGGAAAATGCTTCAGATCAGCTACATGCAGGCCAGGGTGCTCATTTATAAATGTTGTGCATGCAAAGATTGTGATTTTTAAAAACTGTAGTCACGTGAAGATGAAATTGTCTATTTGAACCGTAAAAATGTGCATACGATCATGTAGGCTATTTGTGACTCAAATATGGTTCTGCAAAAATAAAGGGAAACTGATACAGGTTTTTATAAATCAGTTTTATAAAGATTTTTTTTTTGCTGCATGCCGTTACTTCAGTGCATTTTATAGTGAGAATCCTATTCATGCTGTTATAAATGAGCACCCAGAACTACTCAGTATTCACACAAATGGTTCACTGCAGAAGTGACACAAAAGGAACTTGCTTCATTTAAGCTTCTTTTTTTTATCTGCTGATTTTATTTTTTTTGTTTTATTTCATATTTGCTTTGTACCCTTTACACAAAACTGTGTCAAACATCTGAATGAAGGTGAACAAATTTATAGTTTACAGATCAGAAACAAACTGGAGTATGAAACAGTCAAACTTACAATTTATTGAGGCACTCTGTGACACGACAGGAAACTTATCTCCATGGAAAAGTCAAGATTGGAGCCTCAGACAAGTATCCAGGTCATAGTCCAGGTTCCACCCTGCTGCCGTCTCATTAACTTTCAGTACGCTGGATTTAGTAAATCAAACCCTCAGATCAGGAAATGAAAAAAAAGTCAGAAGCAGAGATAATGTTGGTCTTAATGATAGATATTCATTTCTGCTGCAGTTAATGAGATAATCTGTCTTAGACGCTGGAGGGACAGAAACTGCTTTTTAAAGTCTTCTTACTGTCGTCATCAACGGCTGAAATGAACCACCAGCTGCTCTGCGGAAGCACAATAGCTGGTGGTGTTGTGACAGGTTCCTGCGTGGAGTTGTGCAAACATGTAGTTTTTCAACATTCTTAGCAGGAAGAGGACATGCCACACCTTAAGGCAGAAGTGAAGCACTGAATAATGTGAGTGTATTTTGGATGATTTTGGACACTTTTGACAAAAATTATGTTGTGTCTAAATTTTTCAATAGGAGTCTAAATGTGACATCACATGTTCAGCAACCCAAACTGCTCTTCCTTGGGTGTTGCTAGTTACTTTTAACTCTATAAAGCAAAATCCAATGTTCCCTGACATGAAGTCATGAACACACATACAGACATGATTCACTGTGATGACAACGGTGCACAAATCTACACTCATCAAAATAAAAGCTACTCATTAGCATGAAATAACTTCTTAACAAACTATAACTGGTAACACTCAAATTGATCACAAACACACAAATAAGCATGAAACATGCAAAGGATGCTGGGAAACAACCCTGGAAGAGGCTGGCAGAATGCTAGAAGTTGCTTACTCTTGTGACAATATACATCAATCCAGCCACATTGATACCGCAGCTGATTAAACTGCTAATGGATGAATACTCTGCTGCTGCAACGAATGAGCAGCAATAAGTAGCAGCAGGACTCACGATCCGACTCTAAACAGGAAAGGTAACTTACAAAACAACACAAAAGCCTCAAAATAGATAACTCTGGAGGCAATCAAAGCCAGTGTTGTCCTCAGGATCCGGGCCTGGACTGTAATGTTGCTCTCGTTGGTCAGTTTTGGTCAGAAGTGGCTCTCCCTTTTCCTCATGGGACGGGGAGAATGGTGGCAGCGTGAAGGGGAGGCTGGACAGGGTCCTTCTTTCTCTGGTAGTGATGGAACAGCAGGGGTACCTCCTTTACAGCGTGATCCCCAGAAAACGGCCTGAACAAGATCATATCTCAGCATGTATATCTATTTTTTCCTTTTTCTTTTATTTATTTATTTAATAATTTAACAAAATAAGTGAACACATGACAGAAGATAAAGAAATAATACAATCAAGATACATAAACAAACATTAACTGAGAGGAAAAAGACAAGGTGTGTTAACTCACTTCTAGTCAGTTGTGCTCTGTGTGTGTGTGTGTGTGTGTGTGTGTGTGTGTGTGTGCCTACAATGCCTAATACAGTTGAAACCAGAAGTTTACATACACTGTATATAAAAAAAACACACTGCTTCCTTGTGTGACATCATAGTCAGAAACTCAAAAGAAATCAGCCAAGATATCAGAAAGAGAATTCTGGACACAAGTCTGGTTTAATTCTTGGTAAAATTTCCAAATTTCTGAAGGTGCCACGTTCATCTGTTCAAACAATTACACACAAATATGGGGACAACACCATGGGAATGTCCATGGAGAGAGATTCTGTGTCCCAGAGATGAACCTGCTTTGATGTGAAATGTGTGTACAAGTCGTGTACCGACATGGGCTGAAAAGCTACTCAGAAAAGCAACAAAAAAAAGTCTGATTACAATACAAATACGCACAGGGAAAAGACCTTAATTATTGGACACATGTCCTGTGGTCTGATGAAATTAAGGAGTAATAATCCAACCAATAAGTACTTTATTCTTAATTCACAAAATCATAGGTAGGACTTAGATCAGGACTGAGATCAGAACTGATATCAGGACCGAGAGAAGTTCTTAAATTAGTGGTGTTATTCTTGAGCCTGTTTGCTGGACATAGTGGACATAGGAGCTTTGAAACAGAAGTGTTTTGAGCCCTGCCTCATTACATCCAAGCGGCAACCATCCCACTTCTGGGTTGAAGCTCATCCAGAAAATACATTTGGCTGCAGTTCCTCAACTGACCACTAGGTGCTGGCTGCAAAACAGGGCAAATTCCCAGTGACCTCCACGTTAAAAGGGCCAACTAAGCAGAAGAATTAGACATGTTTAGTTTTTAAAAAAGTTTTTATTGTACTTTGTTTGATTTGTACTAGTTTGATTTCTGTTTCACATCGTCTAAATCTATATTAAGCAATAAAGCTATGGCTTTTGTCTCTTTTCAGATAATGAAAAAAAATCTCTGTGTGTACATACAGAACACAATGATTCAGTTTTTCGTTTGATTTTATTTTATTAAAGTTTTGCAGCACTAGTGCTTTGCAACCTCCTGGTGCAGACCCAGAAGCTGAGAAAAATGGAGTACAATGAGAAGAAAGAGAAGCAGAAGAAAATTCAAATGTCAATTCTGGATTGAAGCTCAGAGACAGGAAATGGGGTGGAGAGAGAATGGGGGAAAACATGCAGCAAATGGCTGCGAGCTGGGAATTGAACTCACAACCACTTGCAGCTTCTGTACACGGGCCACCTGCTTTAACCAGAAGGCTCTGCAGCTTTCAAGTCGTCCACTCAGATGCAGTTTTGAAACAAAGCCAGCAGATGTCCCTCTTCTGACTGAATGAAATGCTTTGAAGCTGCGTGTAATTCTTGAAGCAGTTGTCCCAAAATGGTTCACTGTTTCATGAAACTTTGGTTTACTGGTTAACTGGGTGAATCCCTAAAAAGAACGAGAACTGAAACCATGAGCAAAGTGGTATGGACCAGCCAAGAAGAAGATAAAGACAAGATGATATATAGAGCGAGGGGCAAAGAAGACGCAAATGCAATCAGGAAGTAAAACAAAACACAACCAAACAAAGAAGCAGCCTGTCAAAATAAAACAGAGACAAAAACACAAAAAGGACAGAGTTAAGAAACCAAAAGTTCAAAATGAGACTGAAGAAAAACCAAACCAGATTCTATTTTTGCAGACTTTTCTTGCTCATCTCCTAGGTTTTGATTAATTTTTACACCAATAATAATCAAAATGAGCTAATATTACATTACATTTAGCAGATGCTTTTACCCTGTTTGAAGGTGGATGGAAATGTAAGGAATTTATAACACTGGTTGCTGCTGGAGCTGTGGCTTGGAGCAGGTTTGAAGGAACTGTGTCGAGTGGACAGGTAGTAGGATGGCTGCCAATGACAAGTTTGGATACTTCCCACTCAGCAAGAGGAGAAAGAGAAGAGAGCGTTGCACTGTTGCCCAGAAGAGATGGAGAACATGTAGTAGGACTACTGAATGTGATGTTTGCAGAAGTCATGCAATCAACAGAAGGATGGGCCTTTGACCTGGGGTGACAGGTTGGGTTGATCATTAAGCTGATTAGTTGATAGGTTGGATGTAGGTGGAGGTGGGCGAAGCAAGTAATATGACTGCAGAAAACAATCTCTTAGTGTTTGTGGCGCCACTGATCTTATCATTATAATAAGCTGTCTTTGCATTAGTAATGACTGCAGAAAATGATGTGGGGAGATACTGAAAGTCTGTGAGGTCAGCAGGATTAGAGGTTTTATATCTTTTTATTGCAACTTAAGAGTGTAAGCTGCGGGCAAGGCTGGCAGAGTTTACAGGCTTTGTGGGTAGAGGACACAGACTCTGCAGGCACGAGCTTAGTATAGAGCTGAGAATCTCTGCAGCAGCATTGACCTCAACAGCCGTCCCAGACCTCAGCAGGCAGACTGATTCTGGGATGGAAGATACTATTGTCTGTAGCTCCTCCACAAAACCACCCGGACCTGGTGGAGCTGGTGGATGGTGGCCGATATAACAACCGCAGAAGCTTTAATTGTGTCTGTGCTTGTTATATGCCTTCGATGTTTATACTTTTGTTCTGGTTTCCACTTTTATATTTTTTGCAGAAATTGTAAAAAGTTTCATTTTCAAATTTGAAATTCTATGTTCAAAGTATGAAATTATAACATTGTTTAATGATTGTATTTATTTATTTTTTTAAAATAAACTGTGTTGTGAAAGGATGTTTTTCAAAAAAAAAAAAAATGTTGTGAAATTTGTATTTAGCTTTCTTTAAACGTCATCAGAAAGTGAAAACTCCTGCACTTATATCGTGATATGGTTCTGCATTACGCACCTTTTGTTAATAAACTGAAATTTTTAAAAACAAAATTAGTTTGAGATGAATATCTCCCCTTCTCGTCACAATACATTTTAAAAAATAATCTTAATTGTAGTTGAGAATTTTAAGTACTTTTTCCACATCTGCACGTCGCTGCAGCTGTGTACTGGCAGCTGCTCTGAATCACCACCAGAGGGCAGTATGAAACCAGGAATCTCTGCCTCATCTACTGCAGTAAAAACAAGTCTCATAGCATCAGGAGAGGGGATGAGATTTGCTCTCAAACTTACTGACAATCCTCTCTCCTAATGTTTCAAGCCTCTGGGATGCATGTTTGTTGTTCAGCTGTTATTTTATTCCCTGTCTTCTGGTGGCAGCTGGCGATGATCACAAAGAAAGGAATGCTACTTATTCAAATGACATTCAGCTCAGGTGGAGCAGTGACCTCCAAATCTGAAAAGTGAATACATTGTTAATAAGTCCCCCATCCATCTATCAATACCCACTTCTTACTCAGGGTCATAGTGGTCTACTGGAACTCATCCCAGCTCTCCCTGAGTAAAAGAGGGTCTATCCTGGGAAGATTGCCAGTCCAGTAATTTAAAAGACTAGCTAAGTATTATGTTTTTGTAGCCTGATATATATGTGATGACATTTACATTTCTGAAGTTTTTTTTTTAAAATTAACAATAGCTCCAATATTTGTCACCGCATAGCTTACATTTTTTCAGTCTTTGACTGACTGTTATGAGCTATTTGAAGTTGTATGAGGTTTTTTAGGTCTAACGGAGGCTCATTGATTCCAGTTGAGTGTTTATAGCTACATGCCAAGATACATTATGTAGTGGATTGTGTCCATTTAATTCCATAACTCTATAATGATAATACTTTTATTACAGCTACTTGTGCAGGTAATTGAATAAAAAATGCACCATATTTAATGAAGACCTATTCATAGCAACTGTATAAATGTATAAAACAAGAAAACAGCATGAGACGATCAATTATTATTATTGACATTAAAACAAACAAATACAAAAGATATATATACGTATGATGAGAAGGAAAAAAAAATGTTTTTAGGAGAGTATAAAAATATAATGTCTGAAAATAAATCATAATAAATAAGAAGATTATTACAGAAAAGATTCAGAATTATGTGCAGCTCAAGGAAATACCATCAAACCACTCTGAGCTACGGTACCAAATATAATTTCCCCTAACTCTTAAGAGCCATTCCATGTCAATCTTTATAATTTGCAAATTTGGACAACTGGGACCATTATTCTGCAAAAATGAATTTTTAATCAAACTCTCTAAGCTCATGCATTTAGCTATATTTATAACACACACAGTTTTTCACAAGAGACATGGCCTAAACCACTGCTCTAGAAGTCCAGCTTTTGCAATTTTCCCCCAGTTTGGATGGATATTAAATTATGATTTACAATATTAAATCATGGCAAGTCACGGTATAATGCGCATATGTCACATTCATCTGTTATATTCATTGTTGGATGAGCCACATCCGTAGTACCAGGACCTCCAACCTGCAACTGCTAATGAGACTTTCATTTTATTATTGTTTCCTCTCAATATAATGAAAAATCAGAATGTCCACCACTGCTGTGCAACAGCAACTACACTCTGTGACCCTCAGAACTGATGTGTCCTTCCTCCAAAGTGAGAGTTTATCAGTGTTGACTGTTTGTCTGGCAGTCAGCAAAATGTCCTGAAACTCTGGAGCTAAAATTATTAAAACCTGGTGAAGAGATAAAGAATTGCCTTTTTTTTTTTTAAAAAAATAACTGCTAAAAAAGGACATTAATTTGGAAAAGGGTCCATCTTATGAAGATTATTCTAGCTCTTTTGTTTGATACCAAAACAAGAAGAAGAAGAAGGAGGAAAGCAGACATTCTCATGGAGAACAGTGCAGGACAAGCGTCATGACCATGAATATATGAATATATGTGACTGCAGATATTCACCAAAGTTTGCCTCCATTTCTGTGTATACCTCTGATTTGGTTCTGGTAATTAATTGTTCAACCTGAAAGCTATAAACCATCCTTCTTGACAGACTGAGCCAAATATGTCTGTAAAACATGATCAGCTGTCTTTAAACAAACTCTCCGCTTGAGTGCATTTCACTTCACCAGATTATCTTTAATAGGGAGAACTATTTATTTGTCCTTTAAAGGTGAAATGTTCATGCCCTTTTTTTTGAAACACTTTTCTGATGTCTTAATTGATGGTGCAAGAACTGAGATGCAGTAATTAAATATATATATCCTAAGCACAACAGGCTAATGACAGTGTGTTCAGAATTCAGAGTTTGCAGCTAATGCAAGCATCGTTCTTGTGGTGGAGGTGACGTCATCTCACTGCAGCGCGTGACCAACATGAGGAGGAGGTGCAAGGCGGCTGTAGATGTGTACGGTCCTTCCACACGCTACTGAGGCTCCTGTTTGTTAGATTTAAATTTAAATATTCAAACTTTACTTCTTGATCAGTAACTCCATTATCTCAAAAACAAACGACATAGTAATACATCCGATTATTATCAGTGATCACGTGCCAATCTCTCTAATTTTAGATGTAAACAATTCAAAACCAACAACAGATGGCGTTTTAATACATCGCTACTCAGCGATCCGGACTTTGATAATTACGTTAAGAGAAAGTGGGCATCCTTCCTTGAAACAAACGACTCACCAGAAATAGCTCCCTCACTTCTTTGGGAAACGGGGAAAACAGCGCTAAGAGGACAGATTATTTCCTACTCGACTCATAAAAAAAAGAAAGAACAGCCAGAAGAAAGAAGTTTGGAAAAAAAGATAAAAGAATTAGAGATAACAAATGCCAATAATCCTACATCTCAAACTCAGTCTGAGTTGCAAAAGTGTAAATTACAAATGAATGAATATTTAAATAAGACCAAATTTCTCATCCAAAGACTTAGACATGAGCAGTTTGAGTACAGTAATAAATGCAGTAAATATCTGGCAAA
>JBAMYA010000005.1:15758064-15786233 GCA_037176975.1 Arrhamphus sclerolepis
GTAGAGCTTCTTTAAAAAAAAAATTAAAAAAAAATCCTTCACTGGTGCAACAGTTGCAGACGATCATAAAACCAGTTTTGGGGAGGATGATGTGTCATGCTGACAGGAAAGAGGAACTTGGCTGACCTCTGCTGGGGTGACAGCAGTGTTGAAGGTGTGATTTCAGATTCCTTTGTTAGAGATTTCTTTTTGAGCATTTTTCAGACTATAATTATCTTTCAAACCTAGTTCCAAACAAGTTGGGTGAATAAAAACAGAATACAATTCTCATGAAACCATATTTCATTGATAGTGGAATATACAAATCAAACGTTAGAATTGAGGAAATGTGCTACGTCTTAATTTTGAATTGGATGGTAACTCTGTTACCATGGTAACTGATGCTGTGAGCTAAACAAACCCTGAGATTCTCTACACCTTATCCCTTTCATGAAACTGAAATGAGTTTGATTTCACAAGGCAATCACATAACGAGCATCCTGGACATGTCCAAACAATGACATATTGCATTTTCATCTGGAAAGTATAACAAGGATCCAGATAAATAGTTTAAAAGTGCAGCTTTTTATTTATGTGATCTTATCTCTCCGTGCATCACAAATATCACCATTGTGTACCCATAATACTTGCCAATAATGCAAAAAGGTTTTTGGGTCATATGATGTGCAGGAATTAGAAGTTTCTATCATTAGTTATTAAAATAACTTGTTATTAGCATTCTGCTTCTGCTAGCAAAGCAAACTTTCTTTATGGTTCCCAACATGATTGGCTGAACTGATTTCACCCATACTCCCACCAAAGCTCCCTGAATTGCCTGTCCTTTACTCAGGCTCAATTTTAATAAAGTCAGTGCAGCCAGGCCTGTTATGTTCAAGTTACCTGTCTGAAATATGTTTTTATACTTCATCTCCAACTGCTTTGAAGTTTTTTTTTGCCAGGGGTTTTGGGTGCCTTGCTCAGGGTCAACTCATCCATGGAAGTGGATGTGAGGAGGCACTTGTTCAGGCACTCCCCCTGCCCATATCATTGGCACTGGCCAGAGTTGAGCTGGTGGCCCTCCAGTTGCCAGTCCAGGTCTCTGGTCTCTGATACGCCACGGATCCCCCTCTTTTTATGGCGCTGGTAAATCAGAGTCAACAGAGTTGACTGAACTAACTCTAAACTCTAGATTTGAAACAAACTCAGAGTTTCTGAACTCAGAGTTTGTTGAACTGACTTGGTTTGGTTTAACTCAGAGTCTGCTAAACTCACTTGTATTTTTTTTTAGAACTCAGTTTGTTGAACTAACTTGGTTTCTTAACTCAGTTTGTTGAAGCTTCTTTCTAAAAAAGGCTGCAGTTGATGGAATGTAGAGAGAAGGATTTTATCCCATTTTGATCTGATATAGGACCAGAGCTGCTCAACAGTCCTGGCTTGTCTTTGTTGTATTTTTCTCTTCATGATGCTCCAGATGTTTTCTGTTGGTGAAAGGTCTGGGCTGCAAGCAGGCCAGTTCGCAATTGGCTTCTGCAAAGCCATGTTTCTGTAATGTATGCAGTATGTGGTTCCTTCTTTGCATGACGGAGCTTTAAGCATTTTTAGCTTCTACATGGCCTACTGTTCTTGGATTTCTGAAGTGTCTCTGGGTTACGATGCACACAACTGTTGTTGTGGGTTAGGAATAAAACTCAGAGCTCCAAACCAAGCTAGAATAAAAATCTTGGAGAGATTTTTGACATTTTCAACAATGACAAGCAAAATCAAAGTTGCTCCTCTGGTGAATGTGATTTACTTTTGTAGAATCTGACCTATCAAGACAATCCCAACCTTATGATGTAGTTAATTTAAGTCTGAATCTGAAATAAAGTTTTGCATTATAGAGTTGGTGAGACTTGCATACATATATGTTGCATAGAAATAAAACACATCTCTTGTACATCTCTTTTTTGACTTTTGTAAGCTTACAATGATGTCTGAGGTAATAATTTATCGTTGCAACACTTTAGATAAGTTCAAGGTCACAGAAAAGCATATCATAACTGCTTAACTCCATTAGCTGTAGATTCTCCTCCTTCCTGTCTTATTTATCTCACAGCTTTTTTTTTTTTAAGATATGTGCTTGTTCAAACTCAAAATGACCTAATATACTATATGGACTGAAGTATTTGGTCACACATTAATTCCTTAATTCAAGTGTTTCAGTAAGAACTGTTTCCACATTGTATGCACTCCTGCAGCCCTGCAAGAAGCATCTCAGCCATGAAGCAGAGTATCATGTCAAACCACAGAGCAGGTCAACGACTCCTAACGCATGTAGTGCATTAAAAATCGCCATACCAACCAAACAAAACCATTTATGGTTCCTACAGTTTAACACCTGCACGCCAGCAACCACGTTGCAAAGTTCAACACCAAACATCAGATGGAGTAAAACTGTGGAGTGACTGTGGGGCAGTATGATTTACTGCGCTACCTGTATTGTGTCAAGTTTGGTGGACGAGGGATGATGAGGTTATTTTTCAGCGTCTGGGCTTATCTCCAGTAAAGGTCTTAATTTGGAAAAGGTTATGTTTCCAACAGTTTAGAGGATGTGTCCCAGTGCAATGGAGCAATGACTGTAAAGACCTAGCTTAATAAGCCTGGTGTGTGGAAGGACTGGACCGGCCTCCACAGAGACCTCTAACCCTGATCCCATCGAGCGTCTCTGGGATGAACAGAAACAGAGATGGAAAGCTTATCATCCAGCATCAATGCCTGCCCTTCAAACTCTAGTCTAGCTCTAAAACTCTACCTACTCTACTACAGAATGGACAAACAATTTTCCACAGGAACACAAACGTCCTGACATGAGTTGAGGCTGTAAAATCTCCATGTTAAAGTGCATATATTTGAAACCAGTGTAATCACAGTCCCTCTTGGTGTAATGGTCAGGCTTTTCAGATATTTTACATGAAATGGTAAAATTTTCACTTGCAGTTGCAGGTCAGTAGAAAGGTTTTTTTTTCATATAAACATCAGCATCCACAAACCACTAAGAAATAAAAAAGAAGCCAGTCCAAAGGAAAAGATAAGAATGATGGAGGGAGGGCTGACTGAGAGAGAGGTGGGGGGAGCAGATGGCTGGAAATATAGCCTGTTAAATTATTCATGTGGCTGGAGTCTGGAGATAGAAAGATGGATTGGAGCTAGCATGGACACTTTTATTAGGACTCCGAGAGCTGCAAGCAGAGTGCCTCAGAACTGCCTTTTGAGACTCAGAGAAGTGATTGCTCTGCAGCAGCAGCATTTTGCCAGATGAATTACAGCTTAAATGTCTAATCAAGTTGGAAAATAAGTATGTACGTGCATGGATCAAACTGCCAAAACATAAGAATACATTTGAGCTTTTATATCAGCAGCCATAATCTAAACAAAGAATCTTTAATGGTCTCATTTTTAATTTTCACCTTTATAAACTCCTTTTGGGAGAATTCAGAAATGTTTGATACCCATTTCTATATTTTTCTTTTTTTTTAATCATATGGTATTTAATACATACAGTACTTATAGTAGTGTACATGGTGCCATTGTTGACCAAAATAAGACAGTTCTTTGGTCATTTTCTCCTCACAATATTGCATTGAGGTTTTTTTTTTAAATGTTTATTCATGCAGAGCATAAATTCTTAAAGTCCCTCCTCAACATTCCAGTCAGGTTCATGTCCGGACTTTGACTAGAACATTCCAGAACATCCATCCATCCATTATCTATACCCGCTATTTCCAGAACATTAAATCTTGTTGTAGATCTGCTGCTGTGTTTGGATCATTTTCTGTCACATGACCCAGTTTCAGCTATGTTTTAGCTGTCAGACAGATGGACTCACATTTGTCTCCAGAAACATCTGGTATACAGAGTTCATGGTCCACTAAGTGACTGACACGTGTCCAGGTCCCAGATCATGACTCCTCCACCACTACTTGACAGCAGGTCTGAGGTGTTTGTGCTTATTTAATTTTTTTTCGATAACTGTTTGTGTGTATATATCTATATCTATCTATACATATATATGTGTATATATATATATATATATATATATATATATATATATACATACAGTAGAAATACACATCTTTTCCTTGTTGAGATGACAGGAACATAGCCTGGAACTTGTTGTAGGGTTCAGCATATCAACATTTTGTTTCTTCCTCTCACTAGCAGTTCCTCCATTCATCTCATCAGAGATACTGTATCTCTTATCCACATCACATCAGCCATGAAGGATAGAGTTGGAGATTTCTTGGAGATATGTGAATTACAACATTGCAGTTGTATGGCATGGAAGGCAGAAAATAACTTAAAATTAATAATCTGTATTGCTTTTTTTAGTTTTTATTTAATATATATATATATTTTTACTTTTTTGCTTTCTTTCCACAAGTAATCATGTCTGTAAAAAGCCCCATATGCAACATGTTATGACTGGTGCTGTCACCTAGCGTATAAAATAAGCACCATTTTCTAGGTACTCAGGTAGACTCTATTGAATGTGACAATTCCATACAGGTGTCAATCATTTAAATCTGTCCTCAAGAGAAATGGCTTTGTACAAACAGCCACAGCTCAGCAAATGGTCCACAAAAAAACCCCAAACAGTTGCGTTTGAAAGGAATCAATGCATGTAGTGACTGATATATGTCAAATAATAATAATAATGATTATTATTATTATTATTATTATTATTACAATACTTTATTGATCCTTGCAGGAAATTATTTTATTATAGCAGCCAGTACACAATGATACAAACAGAAGAAAAAGGACATGAATAATAAAATAAGATTAATAAAAGTATATACAGTGAGGAAAATAAGTATTTGATACAATAGAAAAATAGATCTACAATTATAGAGGTCAGATGTTTCCTTTTGTTCTTGACCAGGTTTGTAGACACTGACCATGCCTCCTCAGGCTCATCCAGATGGTCACTGGCAAACTGGAGATGGGCCTAAACATGTGCTGGCTTGAGCAGGGGGTCCTTGCATGCGCTGCAGGATTGTAATCCACTACGTATTGTGTTACCATCATAACCTTTGAGACTGTGGTCCCAGCTCTCTTCAGGTCATTGACCATGTCTTCCCATATAGTTCTGGGCTGATCCCTCACCTTTCTCATGATCATGGATACTCTGCAAGGTTAGATCTTGCATGGAGCCCCAGTCAAAGGCAGCTTGACAGTCATCTTGAGTTTCTTCCATTTACTAATAATTGTGTGCCTTCTCACCAAGCTCCTTACCTATTGTCACATAGCTTATACTAGCCTTGTGCAGGTCTACAATTTTGTCCCTGCTGTCATTATACAGCTCTTTGGTCTTGCCTATGGTGGAAAGGTCGGAGTGTGATTGATTGAGTGTGTGGACAGGTGTCTTTTATACAAGTAACAAGTTCAAACAGGTGTAATCAATACAGGTAATGAGTGGAGGATAGGAGAGCTTCTTAAAGACAAACAGGGCTGATGATCAAATACTTATGCAATAAAATGCAAATTAATTATCTAAAAATCATACAAGGTGATTTTCTGGATTTTTTTTTTGATTCCATCTCTTACATCTGTAACTTGTAAGAGATGGAATCACAATGGTCTTTAATTTTCATGGTAGTTACATGAAGTGTAACTACCATGAAAATTAAAGACCTCTCCATTCTTTCTAAATGGGAAAACTTGCAAACTCGGCGGTGTATCAAATACCTATTTTCCCAGAGGGCTGATTCACAAAAGTAGGATTCAGAAATACAGGATAAGAGATAAACCCTGGCTTGACATAGCACCATCAGTTCATCCTGGCTTCATCCGTTTTACAGACCAAACCAGGCTCAGGAGGCGCAGCTTTGTTGAGCCAGGTGTAAGTAATCCAGGTAAATGCGCCCCCACAGATTTCTTCAAAAGACCATGAGATCAATCACAGATTCATTGATTCTACAGTGGATAAATTGCGTGCGCCATACTTTTCACCAAATGAGCAACATCTTTAGATGGAGACTGATGAAGAAATGATCATACTAAAGAAAGGAAACACTGCCGCTATTATAAAGGAGCGACAAAGGGCATAGCAAACAATAACAGATCGCCTGAATGTGTAAATAGGCTATCCTAAAATACACATTTTCTAACCACAACTCTTAAAGGAAAATGTTATAATCATTTCTGTGGTGTTTGCAAATTTATAAAATAAACACACTGGATTGGAGATGATGTTGTTTTACTGGTTGAATCTTGTAACATGTGTCTCATACAGTTATACAAATTTTCAGTCTGCCCCTGATGATCCGTCCACACGCATGCGCACTTTTGCATATCAGGTACTCTGTCTTTTCCTGGTGCGTTCACTGACAGTCTGTAACATAAAATGTATAAGCGTCGCTGTATAGGCCTACATTAAAATATCATTCAAGGATTTACCTGACATTTGCTCAAATTAACAACTTTAAATTTATAAATGAACAGTGGAAGTCTATAATGTCATGTGTGAATCTGACAGCGGATTCATTCATGTTACTCTTTTTTGTTACACATCTTATCAATATTTAGCTATGAACATGACTGGACCAAAGAGGACTTGGCAACAGGTCAAGATGAAATATAAGAACATTTTGCAGACTGGTAAGTATCTGGAAAAAATGTTGACTACAATGTACAAAAGACTTGTACTGACTAGAAGATGTCTGCTCACATATATCATCCCCTTATCTATTTTAGCCGTTAAAAAAAGGCTCATGTCACTTCTGATGCTGCGGCAAATATTGGCTTTGCTAAGATTTTCAGCATCCCCGACTGCATCTAGGAACATGCTACTTGTGAAATATCTGAGCCCAACACATATCATCTGTGTAACGGTGAGGCCACGGCTCCGCTCGGGGCGGTGCTGAATTTTGAGACCCAGTAGTCTGGATGGATCCCCAGAAAAGCGGTAGCGATCGTCTATTAAAGACCTTTCTGACAACAGTGTCTTCTGAAACATAATCAAACTGTAACAATGCCCATATGGATACTTACAGAATTGATCATGATAACCATTGTAATATTATAATAATAATAGTACTTGACTGGATGTCAAAATGACTCAGTGGTATATTATTGCAGGCTGATTTTTTTTTTTTTTTTAAAGTCCAAAACAGACAGATAAGAAAACAGATTCACGGTCAAAACGCACTGTTTTCTGATCGGCGTGACCACTGACTGAACAGATAAGGCCTCAGGCTTAACTAAGCTTGGCTGTTAGCCTGGTCTGGAGCAGGCTAGCTGCACAGAATATGTCACCATGGTGACTTATGTGTTACTGCTTTTGTGAAACCGAACCGAGGCTTAATTCAGCCAGGATATCGGGAAAATCCCAGCTTAATTCATTATCCTGCTTTTGTGAAACAGTCCGCAGCCTACTATCCATGACGTCTATGGTCGACAACCATAAACGTCCTGGGATAAACAAACAATAAACAGGCTGACGTAAATAAACGGTTGTGGATTTTTCTTTTCTTTTTTTTTTTTTTTTACCTCAGCCTGCCACACACAGACCCAGGATCCGTTTAGAAAGAAAGGTTACTGAATCCAGATAAAGAGGGTTTAGTTTATCCAATTTCAGAAAATGAGTGCTGTGGTAACTGACTCGGAACCAGTGTTGCCAGGTGTACACTAATTATTGTATTTGTGCAATAATTTAGTCCTCTGTACGATATACAATCAACTATTCCAATAAAGGCCAAATGTGCAATAATTTGACAATTCCAATGTGTCGTAGTAATCAGTATGCTCGAGGGTCTTTTTTTTTAAACCTGAAGGCATCTATGTTCCCACGTGACATGTTTCCAGCCACTGCGATGGACTAGTGACCTGTCCAGGGTGTACCCCTGCCTTTGGCCCAAGTGAGCTGTGATAGGCTCCAGCAGACCCCCGCAACCCTGCACAGGAAATAGTGGGTATAGATGATGGATAGATGGATGTTTCCAGCCAATCACACTTTGTTTAGCGTGAGATACGGGCAGTGTTGCCCAATTGGGCAGTTTGATTCTGATTTTGAGGTAAAATTTGCACAGCTGTCAAATTGCTTCTACTACTCCTATACGTTTGCTCTAATACAGTAAATGATGATAGAAGTAAAAAAAAAAAAAACTTACCAAATATTGAGTAAACTTTTTGGGTGGTTTTTGGGCTGGAAGTGCTCCACTCTATCTGGCAACACTGGATATGGGTGACTTATGAACACAACAGAATTGACTGAATGGTCAGCTGTGCCCACACATTGAGATGATGTACAATAATTTCCCTCAAAATGCAATAATTTTGAGTTTAGTACAATAGTCCAACATTTCCCACCTGGCAATGCTGCTCTGAACTGAACCTGGTCACTGTCACCATGGCAACTGATTCTGTGAACTAAAGCTGGTCTGTTACCATGGGAACTGACTCTGTGGACTACATCTGATCTCTGTCACTATGGTAACTGACTCTGAACTAAACCTGGTCTCTGTTACCACGGTAACTTATTGTGTGAACTAAATCTGGTCTCTGTTACTATAGTAATTGACTTTGTGAACCAAACCTGAGGCCTGTATCACGAAGCAAGATTTTGCTTTAGCGAGGTAACTTCAGGGTTAATCCAGGGTTTTCTTTATCACGAAACTGGGTAATTTCTTATCGAGGTACATCACCGGGGTAACATACCCTGAATGGCTAACCTGCTCAGGAGCAGGGTAACTTTCAGGATTGAATCCAACCCTTTATAAAGCCCCACCCACTGGCCAATCAGCTTTTCGGAGAAAATGACGTGCTCTCCCAGACAGCATTATTATCAGTGCCATTTAGAATAGTTCTTTTCTATGTTGCTGATTATTATATACAGTCATTGCAAAACACACATATATCTTACAGACGTCAGCAAGATGTAAAAAGTTTTATCGGCAAGACGTCGCATGGAGAACGTTTGTTCATTGGCAAAATGTTGCCCAGATGTCGGCCCATAATGGAAGAATAGAATAAGTCAATTTTCAATATGTCATTTGTGAGACTTTAGCTCTCAATCAGAGCTTGTGAACGGAGCTGAGCGCTCAGAATTTCCTCTCCCCGCTCACGTAGGTGTTCGTTCATCCGCTCCACCGCTCAAAGTCACATCGGAACGGTCCGCTCAATTTCGTTCCCTGCTCACCTAAAATTTCAGCCCGCTCCGGTGAAATCGCTGTTTGTCTGCAAAAAAAACAAACTTAGAAGATGAGAAAAGGTTCACTTCCCCACAGCAGCTCAAATACATAGATCTTATCCTTCTTCTGTGGAGTGAGTAGTAGCTGACTAATCACAGACGTACCAAGGTAACAGAGACGAGGTTTAGTTCAGAGAGTCAGTTATCATGGTAACAGACTACAAGCATGAGTTACCTTGGTTTCTCAAATTGGCTCAACTGAACCTTCTGGCTCAGGGTTCATTTTCCCTGAGTTCACGTTGAGTTTCTTCTTCTTTGTTGCTCTTTGAGCTGCAGGTTTGTTTAAAGGGGACATATTATGCAAAAATCACCTTTTGTATTTCCATTTGGGTTTCTCCTGCTCCTATAAACACTCCAAGCATGAAAACAAACTATCCATCCATTTTCTGTGAATCAGTGAAACAATTGTGGTGTCAGGAATCATGAGCCACTTGGATATTTCCCTTATTGTGACGTCAGTTTAGGGAAGACTCACCCTGGTAGCACCCCTCACCTATCAACTCCTCCCAGAGCCCTCACCCACTAGATTAGTCAAAGATCTGCCATTTTTGGTTTGCTGGTTTTATCAGAACCAACGCTATGGCTATATTTAAAGGAAAGTCACATATTAAGTTGTGGTGTTGGCTGTGAAGAACAAGCCCTTACACTTTCTCCCAGCCAAAGAGAACGTAAGAACTGTGTAGCAACAATCTTGTTCTGTGTGAGAACCACGTCAAGGCAGACTGCTTTGAGAAGCTCGGACAGTACAGAACAGGATTAGCTAGCACACTTCTGACGGAGTGATCTGTATCTACTGTCTTTGGCAAGTCAGCAGATGAAGAAGATGTAAGTACTTTCAAATGCCTTTTGCGTTTCTACAGCAGTTAAGCATGAACTAGCTTGTTCGTGTTTTGACATTTAGCACAAGCTAAATGCCTGTGGGTGTTGTTTTTCTCTATTCCAAATCACAAATGTAGCACACTGCCCATTGAGTCATTTTATTGCTCGATAATGTCTGAAAGTAATGCTAGTAGAAATATTGTCTATAGTTGAATAAAATGTTATGTTACCCACAATGGAGGCAGCCATCAAGTAAAAGCCCTTAGTCTGGACTAACTTTAGCTGCTGTGGCATCATTTATAATGTTATCCACAGTAAATGTACACTCCACACTATCAAACCCACCTGGTTCAGCTCTGGTCTGCCTTAATTTTTAGCATTTTACTCCAACTTGGACAGTGCATGTGCTGTAAATGAGCAGTCAGCTCAGGCAGGGTCAGTCCAAACTTTTGAGGCCCCATCACAGCACTACTCCACACTTAATTTAGGCGGCAAGAGTTGCATTACCACTGATGCTGGGTGTTTTCTACAGCTCAATAATTTGTTTTGTGTGAGGTCGCTGATCATGCCGGTGTGATCAGACTTTACTTTTTTAATGTAACTGCACGGGAAAAACTCCATTACCCAGAGTGCTCTGGTCATGCACTAGGCCTAAGTGGGGCGTGGCCAGCAACAGCGAATTTGCATTAAGGTGACAGAGCTCTTAAACAGTTATTTCTGATGGGAACTGAAACTGGCAAGACTAGAGCTGGTGTGAGATCTTTATGTGAGTGATTTTGTGAAAAGAACTTCATGAACATGTTTTGCATAGAACATAGACCTATTCTAACTTGTTGAAAAGGGGTATAATAGGTCCCCCTTAAAAGCTGAATCTGTCCAGAGTTCCTGCAGCCACCAGAGCCACATGTCATTTCTGAGAAGTGTAATGAGCCAAGTTAATTCTAAACTTCTATCATTACAGATCATCCCTGTCACAGCTGATGGCTGCTGACTTGTTTTTATTTCCTCAGTCATGTGGGAAGAGGGTGAGGAATTCTGGGGAGCAGGTTCTGGACAAAATAACATAAGAAAATAGCTACAGTAACAATTTTTTTTGTCATAAAATTACAATTTTTTTTTTTTTTTTTACAAAATTATACCTTTTTGATGTAATATTGCAACTTTCATATACAACTTTGTCTTTTTGCTGTAAATTGCATTTTACCAAAAACAAAAAATAAATTTTTGATGTAAAAATTTGTCAGATATGAAATTAAATTTTTTTCCATAAAATTATGAAATAAAATTTGAAACAAAAAAATACAACTTGTGGCCTAAAAAGATAAGCATTTTTTTAAAACACAATTTTTGTTGTAATATTGCAAATTTAATTACAAAAGATTAAAAGCTCTGATTTCACAAAATCACAACTTTTTGATGTAAAATTTTCAGCTAAATTCAGAATTTTGTTATAAAACCTAGACTTTAACTCCACCGCTCAGATGTCAAGTTCTGCCCACACGTGACCTCGGTTCCTTCTGTAAGTTAATGAGAGTTTCTGGAATAAAGACAGCTGGGAGACACTATGCTTTCAGAAGTTTAATAGTTACAGAACGGGGAAAAATGTCCTCATATACAAACTATGATTTGGCACAAAATCCCCCACAATCCCCTCTGACACGTGGAACCACAGAGGCACTTGTATGGTGAGCGGCCAACTGTGAGCCCATGGAGGCACGGCAGACCCGTCTGGACTCAGACCAGAACCCGGATGGTCCACCGCCACGCTCCGGTTTCTTTTATTCAGACCAACCCAAATAAAAGGCACATGAAACGTTTTCAATAGACATACATTTAAAAAAATGTAGGAATGTTTCAGCTCTCTGCTAATCAGAAAGCCAGAGTTTGGTATTTACAAAAATTACCATTGTTAATGTTCTAATACAAAAAGATGTATAAAAATGTTATTTTTCTGGCATGTGTGACATCACTAACATGTCTCTGAAATAACTGGTTTGTACAAACATTTACATTCATCTGCCTTCATGCCGCCAAATTCATCAAACGAACTTCCAACAGTGCAGAAATTCTCTGAATCATCATTTGGCCAAACAAATGTCGACTTTTTCACATTTGGTTGGAGTCAGATTAAAGACGCTGCAAGGAAAAACACAGATGCAACACATGAAGTAGAGCGCCTTGTTTCTGAAAATAAAGCTGACAGCAGAGCGGCTGTCTGAGCGGACCACTGCTGCCTCAACCAAACCGCCACCTCCTGAGGGGGAACCTCCACATCTGGAGGTGGAGGTGAAGCTTCCTTCACATCCTGGAAGTTAAGGTGAAGCCTCCTCCACATCCTGGAGGTGGAGGTGAAGCCTCCTCCACATCATGGAGAAAAACTTCTGTTCCTTATTTTAGTGTTCTGTTTATCAAAGTCAAACCTCCTTGATCCTTGTGCAGCAACAGAAAAGTGGAACTGTGGTTCCACATGTCGACATCGATGGACTTCCTGGTGAGTCAGCGAGGAGCTGAACAGCTCCAACATCTGAATAGCAAAAAAAAAGAAAGAAAAGAAAAGAAAAAAGAAAGAAAAAGCTAGTTCCAGCATCTTCATCTGTCTGAAATGCCTTCTCTAGTACCGCTCTGTCATCCGGGAGGTTACTGGACCATTTCAGTTTCTGCAGATACTCTGAGGGACTCAAAGACCATCTCTGGTGACTTTTTGATCAGTTGCAGTGGGCTTACTGGTAGAGCTTACACCATTCCACCATGAGGGGGATTTGGGTTTGACTCCACATTGCAAGGACATTCGGCGTAAAACGTGCCAAACTAATCCTCTGTTGTAAGTAAAAGCAACAGTAGTGAAACACTGATCCAGCAGAACATTGTGACAACCCACTTCATGAGCAGCTTCTCCTGGTGCTGTCTCCTGTCCTCCCGGTCTCCTGTAGGGGGCAGGTGTTGCCCTGGTGAGAGTGTTACTGGTCTGCAAACATTGCTGGTAGATGCCAAAATAAGATGCAGGTGTTCAAGCAGAACATTGGCCTGTACCAAGATGAGGACTGCTGACCTCTGACTGCTGTCAGAGGTCAAGATGTTTCACTGGATTGGTGGATTTTACAACTCCTGGGGTCACTGCAGTTTTCAGCTGTACCATATCATACTTCAAGTCCATGTTTGGAAAACTGCCCAGAAAAAGTCAATGCTGGAGGACACAGCTGTTAGAAACTGACTACAATCACCTAAAAGAGATTCTGAATTAATGTTTCATTTAGCTAGCATTTTAAGCTTTGATATCGACTCCGATTGGGTACCTTGTGAGCTGGATATGACATAATTTAGCCTCTTAATGTCCATTCCCCTGCTTTCTACAAGTGTCACCATCATTCATTATGCTAATGAAGAAACAGAAATGCTACAATCATCTTGATTGTGACTTTAGCTAATTTTTCTGCTTTTATTACTTTGTTTTTTCAATATCTTCTTTTCTTTTTTGCGTACTTGACATAGAGCAAAAGTGGTGCGCTACCGCCACCATGTTATTTGGAATGGTAGTTTAAGTGAAACCAGTAGTTTACATGAAACTGTCATCGTAAGTGGAGAGACGTCAGCTGTAGGAGCTGAAGAGGAGGTTGGTTTTGTTGGAACCAACCTGGAAAGGCACCCAGACCTTTCTGATGGACGCCCATCGTTGTTCATGTGTTTGCCATCTTTGTTCGGTCGCTAGGTCTGAGTTCCAGACCTCCCACAGTTACTTGCAAAAGTGCTCTTTCATTTTCTGACCCTTCCCACCCTAGAGCTTACTTCTGGAATAAACGGAGCCACATGGGGGTGAGAGGAACAGAAAAAGTAGTGTTTAGAAATGAATTCAGGCTCTTTACTCTGAGCCCAAACACAAACCAGAAACAGACGTCGTTGTCTGGAGAACTGGACTTTCAAAGTGAAGCATGGTGGCGGCAGCATCATTCTGTGGGGTTGTTGGTCATTGACAGCCCTGGATTTACTCTGGGATGGAGTTTTACCCCTAAACTGGACCTCCGTCTGCGACCAGACCAGCAGAGCCATCAGAACCAGCAGCTGGAAAAGTTTTGTGGAGGAAATTCAACAAGTGGGTTCTGTAAACTCCTAAAGAGCAGATGGGCTTGTTTTTATCGGAGTGGGGCTTCACTGAGTGGGTGTGGTTTACGAGCTGTCAGTCTTTGAGCTGCTTATCAACATCTGTTAAGCTCCTTCCACCTTCAGAACCATGTAATCCAAGCCTCAACCAGGTACTAAAGAGAAGCGTTGAGAGCAGAAGTGAGGCTGGAGCTGATTACCCTCCATCAGGTTAAAATAAAATAAAAGCTTTCAAAGACTTTCCTCCAGAACCTTCCTGAGTTTGACTGACAGCAATGAGATCTTAAATCATGTGACAGAAGCTAGTACCCCCTTTAAACTTGTTTCTGGTGTAAAAACATGAGAAAAAAAAGATCTGACTATAGTGGGTCCAAGCAACTATTCTGCACATCTGTGTGGGGGTTTCAAAAGTATCTCCAGACCAAGTTTAACGTAGCAGAGATGTTTAACTACGGTTCTGTACCCTAGAGTATTTCATCATGTTTTTACATACATACAGAAAGAAAAACAACATTACTTTCGCACATGACTGCAGGCACCGCCTACGTCCACCAGTACAGGTGTGACTCCGACAGTTACCAGTCTGACAGAAACATTCATAAAACCAGAACCAGTGGATGTGGTCTCTGCTGAGCCATCAGTCCTCACAAACAGACAAATCAAAGAGCATCCAGCAGAAAGAAGCCACAGGTTTCCAGCAGCTTTCGTGGGAGGATGAAGCTGCTTCTATTGTTCCTTAAAATACATCTACTAGTCAATACTGATAAGTCCATAAAACAAAAATAACAGAAAAAGCCTAAATTGACCTTAAAAGGAAGCATAAGTACAAGTCCAGAAGAACATCTCTGAAGAAGCTGCTCCACAGTCAGAAGAAACCTGGTGACTCATCGTTTCCACTAACCAACGACGTCCTTGCACCAGAAATGAAGATGAGAAATGGTTCACTTTCCCACAGCAGCTCAAATAAACTACTGGAGCTTGTAAAATAAGTAGAGGATGAATCCCACGTAGCAGCTGGGGATGTTTCAACTGTCTCTCATTTAGCTTTAATTATCTTTTTTCAAATTAAGAAAATAAAATGAGATGTGTGTGTCTAAACTCTAATCTACAACGTCAAACTAAACCAGCATCTTGTCTCTTATGGCCCTTTTCCACTAGTGCCTACTCAGCTCGACTCTACTCTGGTTGAAGGGTTTTCTACTAGGTCATAGTACCAGCTTGTACCTCCTTTTTTTGCACCTACTTGGCTGCGACACCAGGATGCAGGCCACTGATTGGCCAGAGAGTGATGTCACTGATGAGTCTTGAGAGCGACTCTTTCACACCAGCTATATTTAAAACTCAGGAACAGCGACTGCAATTTACTTTAACATCACAACTCTATTTTTACAACTAAACTTTGATACGGCAAAAAATGGCAAGCACGCCTACTCTGGGGTGCAAGAAGGACACCTCAACATCCTCCATTATTGTTGCATACGTGACCAGAGTTGTGAGGACGTCACTGCATTTCGGACCGCCTTACCACGATGGCCCCACCCACACTGAGGTGGTACTGAACTGTCATGACAAACGACTGTGACGGATGCAAGTAGAGTTGAGACAAGTAGGTACTAGTGGAAAAGGGCCATTAGATCCCATCCCAACCAGACTGTTAGAGGAAGTTTTTCTTTGATTAAGTGAACTGGAGTCCAGACTGCAGACTTACAACATTCTTCTACAGAGGCTCGAACTTACCTGGTTTAACTCAGGTTTATTTGATAAGATCCAGTGTGTTCATGTGAACCCTGAGTTGGTCAAGGTGTTCCTCTAACTGGACTACAAACATGTCTGAATGAACTAAAGCCCCATTCACACAGCCAGCTGGTTCTTCCTCTGCAACACCTTCAATCCATCAAAACAGTGGTAGAAACAGAGGATTAATGGGATATTGTTACTGTTGCACTTTGACATTTGTTTTGCAGGTGTAAAGTGCATTATAAATAAAATGTATCAATATTATTATTGTTGTAACTAAATTTACAAAATTACAACTTTTTGTCATAAAACTTATGACTAAAAGTTTTACATATTTCACATCAAAGCAAGAATTCTTTTGTAAAATCTCTAAATAAAAAATTCAAAGCTTTTGTAGATTTGTACATTGTTGCTGTAACAATCTAACATTTTTGTCTGAAAAATTGCAACTTTTTAACTTTGTGTTGTAAAATTATGACATATGTCATAGAATCACACATTTGGAAATTTCCCAATATCACAAACTTTTGCGACTGAAGAAGAATTTTTGATTTCACTAAATTGTGATCATTTGATGTCTAGACTTTTTGTAAAATTACTAAAATTACAGGAGTTTAAAATTCTAAACTGGCATAAAATGACAACTTTCATGGATTTTCATGTTTTATTGTTCAAAAATATTTGTTGTAAAATCAGTTCAACTGCAACTTTTAACTTGAGATACAACTACGACTGTATGTTGAAAATTTGAGAAATTTGTGTAATTGCACCTAAGGTCGCAATTTTTGTGTCTCAAAAAAGCTAATTTTGTCATATAAATCACAACTTCTACAAAATTGTGACTTTACGTGAAAAAAAAAAGTTTTGCCACGAAGTCAAAACATTTAGCATAGTTTTGTTGTAAAATCACAAATTTGAGTCATCCAATTGCAAATTTCTCAAATCATCAGACATCAGCGACATGTTTCTAACTGTGAACCACAAAGCAGAATTAATTTCCCTTCATATTTTTGAATTCAGCTTATGTATTGTGATGATGTGTGAAGCAGGCTCAAGGGTAGAGGCATCTTTCTGGCACCATCGCTGTGTGAAAGTGGCTTTAGATGAGACTGAGGTGTTTGTCTGTGGTCTCTGGTGTTTTGTTAAAACCTGTTTTGTTTTCTTTCTACCATTTTTTTTGCCTGTCCATTAGTTTCGGGGCTCTGGGGGCCTCATGTAATCTCTGAATAAAGGTCAACAGAATCTCCAGGTGGAAGCTTTTTAACCACTCTGCAGCTTTGACATCATTCAGGTAATGGAGGCAGTCAAGTGGGAACACACTGGAATTTGAGCATGAGAGGTCACGCCTCGCCTGCTGGTCCACAACCAGGTCCAGCCGGTGAACAGCAGAACCTTTTCAGTCTGTTTACAGAGTAGACACGTGTACAGAACCCCTGCAGCCACCAGGGGGCACCCCAATCTACCAAATCCTGCTCAACACAGAATAAAATCAGTCATCTTCATCTGCAGCAGCGTTATAATAGTTTTGATAGTTATAATAGTAACTTCTATTTTTATTTCATTTTTCAGTTAATTTGATTATTTACGGTAAGTTTTAGTTAGTTTATCAAACATCTGTAGTTTAAGTTTTAGTTTAGAAAATTGGTTAGTTTTAGTTTAGTTTTTGAGGTGTTGACTTAGATGTTGACAAATAAATCTAGAATGAAAGAATCTTACCTATTAACGATGCCATACAGGACAAAAATCCTTTATTCCTTGCTTCCAGTAATTAGTGACAAACCCCTGGGAAGCACTGGCACTGACTAAATCTAAAACTACTGGAACTTAATTTTAGGATAAATATCTTCCCTCACTTCCAGAAATCCAGTGTGTCATAGATGATTCCCTGCTGGACCTCATCCATGGATTTAGTTATTTCACTGATGGAGAGTTCAGGACATCATGTCCTCATCTGCTCACTTCCAGGCAGGCGAATGAAAAACTAAAACTAAGTTCATTTTACCAGAAATTCTATTTAGTTTCAGTTAGCTTTGCATCGTTAATTTTAATTTTGGTTTCAATTTAGTTTGATAAAATATATATATATATATATATAGCACCAAGATGCTGGTTTAAAATAAAAACATTTATTCTTACAGCTTGTTTTTTGTTACACACACATTTGTGTGTGAAGGGACTTTTAACATAACATTTCTGAAGATGAATCAGAGGCTTGAACACTCGACTGAAGAGCCGTTCCATCATCCTGCAGTTTTAAACCAGGACCCATTTTCAGATGGATAAATGCTCAGAAAAGGTCGTTTTAGTACCTTTTCCTAACTTCCTAACGATAAAATGTTGACCTTTAGAAGCTTCCTACAATACAAAACTCATCCAGATGCTTTGGCAGAAGGACGAGCAGATGTTTCTGAAGTTCTGCTGGAGTTAGTCACTGCAGCAATGACAGGTGGTCCCTGATCACCAAACCCTGCCCCCCTCCCTGTCTGAGCCAGTCTGAAACACCTCCAGCTGCTACCTGCGCTGTGGTTCTACCACGGCGGGGATGACGGCAGGACCTGGGACAGGAAGGGCATGCTCTCCATGGGCCTCATGGCGATGTTGAGCGGTGCCGTGATGTTCATGGGCATGGGCGTGCTGATGGCGACCGGGTGGGCGAGGTTCATGTGCGCCGTGGTGGGGATGTTGACGGAGGTGAGGTTGACGGGGCCCGTGATGGTGACAGGGTGCTGCAGGTTGACTGCCGACGTGATGTTGACCGTGCTGGTGGCAACGCTCATCTGAGCGGCTGCCGTGACCGGGTGGGCGGGGCCGGCGGCGCTGCGGTTTGTCACTGAGGTGATGGGGGCGGAGTTCATGGCCGGTGTGGTGGCAGAGCTGCTGTGAACATTGTTGGCATCTGTGTGGAAAGCGAGCAGAAAAAAAAAAAAGAAAGAAAAAAAAAAAAGAGCAAATCTGTAGAGTGAAGGTGAAGCAACAGAGCAGCCCTCCAAAATCTGGACACCCAACACCCCTTCAGCTGGTCGCTGCAGATCAAACATGAACTTATGATGAAAAGATGTGCGTTACTGTGGTGATACTGCCGGAGAAACATACCTTTGTGGCGGTTGTCTATTAGGACTTGGAAGGAGTTATTTAAAATCTCTCCTACCGTCAACTCACCTGAGGGGTAAATTCAAAAAGCAGGATCAACAGACCAACCAGTTCTCATTCAAAGCTTCATTTTCAGCACTTCTACATGTGTTACAACATCTGTAGTTGTTTCCATGAAGGCTGGATGCACAAGACTCAACACACAGTCATGAACAAAAGTAAGTTCTCCTCTTTTAAACTAAGATTCAACATGCTCATCGTTATCAGCGAGTATTTCTGTCTGTGCAGTGTGATCCCAGTTCTTCTTCATGGCTCAAAATGCAATACTGCCCTGCAACTTCCAACTTTAAAAAAGCAGGTGGTGCAGCAGCGGGATGAGGGTTGTTGGACTGAGAAGTTTTAAAGAAATTCCTAAGACATTTAAAAAAAAATTGTCATGCAATCTGAAACTTCATATATTACTTATCGTAAAATTGAAGCTTTTGTATTAAAAGACACAAGTTTTCCATGTATAATCACAAATTTCAAAAAACTGACTCTTCTTAAAAAAGTCTAATTTGGTTGAAAAGAAATGGCGAATTTTTGATTTAAAACAAGGGGGAATTATTTCTCATTAAAATCTCAAATTCACAAAAATCACAACTTTGATCATAAAATTGAGACTTTTGTACAAAAAAATAGTAAAATTGCAATTTCTTAAACAATTAAATTTTTGCAAAAAAAAATTGCAAATATATGCAAATTTTGAATGATTGAGACAAATCACAATTGTAACAAAATTGTGACTTTTTAACTTAAAATTCCTTTTTTAAAAATTGTTTTTTTGGAACATTTTGACATAAAATTGTAATAGTTGTAAAATAGCAAACTTTGTATAATTTCAGCTTTTTGTCTTAAAATCACATTTTTTTGTTATAAAAGGTTAATTTTACAAAAATCACAAGTTTTGACATAAATGATCAACTTTTAGTTGTAAAATCTTTTTCAATCTTTTCCTAAATCCTGACTTTCTGACATAAACCAGTTGTTCTTCACCTCAGTTATTCCACTTTTTGATGTCAGAACTGAATCAAACGTTTCCTCAGAAATGTTCGTGTTAGAATTTTATGATCTCTTTAAAAGTTCTCACAAACCAGATAAGATGAAGTGGTGGGCTGGATTTGGCCATTGAGCCTGAAGTTTAACACATGTGGTGTAGATCATTAATTTACTGAACTAACTGAACATACACTGAATCATGGCAACGACTGAAGTAAGTCCAAGCTTATTTCAGGCTCTAAAAGTGTCATCAGCGTGCACCCACCTGAGGTTGTTGCCATGGAGCTGGTGAACTTCAAGATTGCAAATGCTGTAGTGGTGTTCACATAATTTAAAAAAAGGAGAAAATAATAGGAAGAAGGAAGTGCTGATGTTTGCATTATTTTATGGTGTGTTCCTATGGGTTGGTTAGCCGGCAGACACAGCCTGTCTTTGATCACCTCAGCCCCGACAGTCTTTAAAATGTCAGATTTTACCGTTCTCTGACACCAGTACTGATGTCTTTCCCTCTTGCTCAACACACCTGAATGCTTTTCTAGGGGTTCATTTGGGACTGTATTTGTCTACTTTTCCTGTTTCTACACCAAAAGAAGGATTAAAAGCTTAAAACCTTGGACCAGATGAGTGCAGGTTCTGGTTTGCTGTTGGGTCATCTGTGATCCAGCCTCCACAGCTTACAACTTTTAAATTTGAAAGTGTTTCATCATCTTATCTTAATGAGCCGAACTGATCAGCTTGGTCAAAGAAAAGATGAGAAATGATAGTTTGGTAGAACAAAATGACGTGTAGCGTGCATGTAGTCAGAGTACCATGGTCCAGTTTGTGGTTAACTCTAATCATCTACTGATCCTGCTTCATGAACTTGAACCTTTGTTTAACATTGGAAACTGTTCATGGACTGGTTCATATCTCTGAACTCGACTAAAAGTAGATGATGAAGAAAAACTGGCCACTTCAAGTGATTACAGGTTACTGCTAGCAGCTACAGGATTACCTTTCTTTGGCCCTGAGTGGTTCCACTGCTGCTCACGTGGTCATAGCAGCACAGACCTCAATCAGGTTCAAACCATCCACAACCAGGGCCTTTTTCAAAACCGCAACTTTTATTTTACATGTGTAGAACACATAGTTCAAACTATCTGGACTAGACTAAACTAGTCTGGAACACGTGAGTGCACAGCGTTGTTAAAAACGTGTACAACCACCAACCAAATCTATGGTAGCACTCGCCACGAATGTAACTCTCCAGGCGCTCTACTCTGATCCCAGACACACACTTGTACTCACTCTTACACAGTCATACAGACATGTACTTGCATACTTTCTGGATGAAGTGACATGTTACCTACAACCCCAATTTCAATGAAGTAGAGACATTGCATAAAATGTAAATAAAAACAGAATACAATGATTTGTAAATCCTTTCCAACCTATATTCAATTAAGTACACTACAAAGACAAGCCATTTAATGCTCAAACTGTTTATTGTGCTTTTACAAATGTTCACTCATTTTCTGATTGGACGATCAACTCAAATTTGATGCCTGCAACACAAAATTTCATGCCACTGTCCCAAAAAAGCTGGGACAGAGGGATCAAAAGACTGGGAAAGATGAGAAATGCTCAAAAAACACCTGTTTGGAACATTCCACAGGTGAACAGGTTAATTGGAAACAGGTGAGTGTCATGATTGGGAACAAATGAAGGATTCCTGAAAGGTTCAGTCGTTCATAAGCAATGATGGTTGAGGTTCCCCACTTTGTGAACAACTGCTTGAGCAAATAGTCCAACAGTTTAAGAACAATGTTTCTCAACGTACAATTGCAAGGAATTTAGGGATTTCATCATCTATGGTCCATAATATCATCAGAAGATTCAGAGAATCTGGAGAAATCTCTGCATGTAAGCGGCATGGTTGAAAACCAACTTCGATCCCTAAGGTGGCACTGCATTAAAAACCAACATCATTCAGTAAAGGATATTAGCACGTGGGCTCAGGAAGCTTCAGAAAACCATTGTCAATTAACACAGTTCATCACAACATTTACAAGTACAAGTTAAAACTACCATGCAAAGAGAAAGCCATTTATCAACAACACCCAGAAATGCTGCCAGCTTCTCTGGGCCTGAGCTCATCTGAGATGGACGCAAAGTGGAAAAGTGTGCTGTGGTCTGACGAGTCCACATTTCAAATTGTTTTTGGAAATCATGGACACTGTGTCCTCTAGGCCAAAGAGGAAAAGGACTATGTGGATTATTACCAGCATAAAGTTCCAAAGCCAGCATCTGTGATCTTATGGGAGTATGCTATGGACCATGTTATGGGTAACTTTTTGTTGACACTCAAGTTTTTATTGTAAAAAGTAAAAAAAATCTTGAGGATAACAAGATATGCAAGTAAATAAATTAAATTAAACCTCCCCTCCAAAAAAAAAAAAAAAAAAGAATACAAAAGAAAAATCTACATGGAGACATGGGCACACCCTCTATTACAAATTTGTACACTATTGTCTCTCCTGTACCCTCAATATGTGTGTGAATCATTTTTTTGGTCAAATATTTCCTCCACTGTTGTCAGCCATTGCTTCTTTGTCGGTGGCTGAGCTCTGTACCACGCGTTTCTTATAGTTTTCCTGCTAGCTGCCAGCAGTGCCTTTATTAGATAACAGTGATCTCCTGTGTCAGGTTCCCCAGATATGACAAAAAGCCAGTCTTAGGTACCTCATAACCTAATACCTCCTTTAATTCTCTCTATACTTATTCCCAGTATTCCTTCAGTTTTTGACATTTCCAGAATATGTGTGTATGGTCTGCCCCTTCCTGACCACATAGCCTCCAACACATCCTCTGTTCTGCCGCATACTTCCCTTTTGTCTTTGGGGTTATAAAGAACCGAATGACATTCTTCCAACTGAACTCCTGCCACACTCTAGACCCAGTGGTATGTTGCACCCTGCATACGTTGTACCATTCTTCTTCTGATATCTCCATATCATGTTCTTTTTCCCATCTTTCTTTTGTATAGATTGTTGAATTCCCTCTACTCTTCAACAAGGCATTGATACAGTTGTGAAATCACCATACCCATCTTCCCTTCATATACATCCTTGATTACTACATTCTGCCCTGTGGTCTTATCTATTTTTATTTCCCTTATGTAGTAACCCCTAGCCTGTAAATATCTAAAATAATCAGTTCTTTCTAAAATGAATTTGTCTTAAATTTTTAAAGCACTGCATTTTTCCTTTTTCTATCATTGTACATATTGCTGTGATGCCTTCCCTGGCCCACCTCTTAAAACCCAGATCATCCCTTCCTAGCTGGAATTTACTATCATATGCTAACCATCTCAAGATTCTTGTCTCTTTTTCTGACTATATTATCATGTTCCAGATATTTAGTGTAAATTTAGTAATTGGGTCTAACTTGTTCTCCTCTATCTTATATAATAATAGTTTTTGAATCTGATAGCCATTCCACCTAAATAAAGTTATATCTATCTATTTATCTACCCACCTTTCTCGTTAGGTACTTGTAGTTGGAGCAACATATGCTGACATCCAGTCAACGTCTTTCAGGGACGTCCCTGCTTATTTCAGCAAGACAATGTCAAGTCACAGTCTGTATGTCACAACAGCGTGGCTTCGTAGTAAAAAAGTGTAGGTACTAGACTGGCCTGCCTGCAGTTCAGACCTGTCTCCCAATGAACATCTGTGGCACATTATGAAGCACAAAATACGACAACGGAGACTCCACAACTTCAGTTACATCAAGCAAAAATGGGAAAGAATTCCACCTATAAATCTTCAAAAAACATTGTCCTCAGTTCAAATGCTTATTGAGTGTTGTTAAAAGGAGAGGTGATGTAACACAGTGGTAAGCATGCCCATGTCCCAGATTTTTGAACGTGCTGCAGGCATCAAATTCAAAATAAGTGAATATTTTCAAAAAATAAAAAAATTGTGGGTGAAGCTATGACATGTGACCTACCTTTGCTGTTGCAGGTGTGACACATGACCTGCCTTTGTGGGTGAAGATTTGACATGTGACCTACCTTTATTGTTGCAGGTGTTGTTGAAGCTGGCCTGGCCGTGGGTCTTCAGGTGACTGGTGATGTAAGCAGCGCTCAGCATTTTACCGCAGATGGTGCAGGTCACTTTACCTTCGTGTCGGATCATGTGGGAGCGCAGGCGGTCTTTGGTAGCAAAGGCAGACGTGCATGCCTAACACACAAAAGCAGAAATTGATCAGCTGATTCATTCAGTAACGCCTTCCTCAGTGGTTTCAGTGTGCAGGCTGAACATCAAAGTGAACCCTGGAGTTACAAGCTGGTTGAAACTCCTTCAAGAAGTTCTTCCAGGAAATCTAGATCAGAGCTGCACAACATTCAGGAGGAGTTCTGGACCAGGACTGCTTCAGCTCAGACACATCTGTGGAACGTTTAGGTCTGGACTTAGAGTCACTGCTGCATCACGTAGCTTCTAGTGAGAAAGTTTGACTGGTGGAGGATGAGAACTTTCCAGCCTTCAGCAGATCAACCACTCTTGATCAAAGATCTTTTTATGGTTCACATGAGCGGATAACTTCAAACACTAACATCCAAACTCATTACAATTAACCGGACTACGGAGGCCTCGTGTACAATAGTTGTGGCACACAAAAAAAGTTGCATAATTAATTTGCCATGCTCTTGTTCAGATGTTCTAAAAGTGAAATGAACATGAGAATGTGTGGTCCTCCACGCACACTTCAAGGCTGGTGTTTGCACTTTTCTGCAACACTTGGAAAAGAAAGACAGTTCAAAACGGAGATGGTTTTAGAATTAATAGAGAAAATAAAAGTGCAACAGAGAAAGATGACTGTGTTCTTGTTTAGGTTACAAAATTTGATTCACTGGTTACAGATTGAGGAATTTTGTTTTCAGATTTTGATCTGTAATATATCTGACACTTAACTGATGCAATAAACTAGAGATGACCTCACTAATTTTTCAATCATTAAATAATTTACTTCATGTAGACACATGAGCCTTAGGGGAACAATTTATCAATAAAACAATTAGAACATAAAATGTGAAAAATGATCCAACACACAGCCTATGACAATGACAGTTGGCAGAATCACAAGGATAACACCACTCGTCACCACTGTATTTTATTTATTGCAGATGACAAAGTTCCAAATCAAACATTTTTGTAGCCTAAATTTCAAACATGGTGAAACTTCTTTGTTTTGCCATTTTCTTTGTTTGGATGAACGGTCTCCATGTCTTGTTTATACTCATTATCATATTTAAATTGGGCTACTTTAGGGAGGAGTGTTGTGCTCCTGCATTAGCTCTCAATTCCATGTTGACTGATGAGCTGAGAGAATGTCCATGGATTCATGCGTACGCATGGTTTAGTGCATTGGATTTTTTTTTTTGCATAGGCAGATTTCCAAAGATTTAGAATGAAATCCTGGCAAGTTTTTGTACATCAGGCTCCAGGTCTGTGGTTTCACTTACTTTTTCCTCCAGAACTGTAAATGTTTCACAGATGTGTCCGATAATAGTTTATCAGCTTAAGAACCACTTTTGGAATAATCCCCAAACCCAGACACCTGTACAGGTGATGGTCATCTATGGCTGATAGATCGTCTGAAACCAGGACTTCTAAATTCCTGAAATGAGACCAGATATCATGTGACTCAGTAAGGACTCTTACCGTGACTTGGCACTTGAACGGCCGCTCTGACGAGTGGACATGCTTGACGTGACAGCTCAGGTGGTCAGGCCTGCAGGCAACATTGAAACACAACACACAGGTGAATGCTGGGATGGTGTACAAGACACTGATCAGCATCTGTTAGCACCTGGACTGCTTCATTCTGGGTTGTCTGCAAAGATGCAGTAAAAAATAAAAATAAAAATTTCCTATTACATTACTGCCTTTGAATGTAAAAAGCAATATTAAATATAAACTCATTACAAAGGTAGGGGTGTGGTAAAGACTCAACAAAAAACTGGTCTTCAGGACACCTACCTTTGTTAAGATTAAAAAAAAAAAATAAATCTTCATCTCCACGAGGCATTTAACTCCCTTCCCTCTTCATAGGTTTTGTTTTCCTGGACATTTTTGTTTCAGATCCATAACTTCTGCCAGTTTCAATGAACAATTTCAGCTTTCGAGGTGAAAGATCATGGTGATCGGAGAATCGTGGTAGAAATGGTCCATTGTTACTTAGGAATCTACCAACCACTGCATGTATCCAAATCGCAAGAAGTTGATTATGTGCCCCTTAAAAAGTAATAACAAATGTAGTTTTGATTCCCTGCATGACTATTCACTCATATATAGACTCCATAAAAATGAACGCATTTCCAAGAATTCTGTACGTATTCCACAATGTGCCACTTGAGAAATCTGATCAGTACTTTAAGGACTGAGATAAACTGCGATCCAGATATATCTGGGAAGGAAAAAAACCTAGGGTGAGATTCAAAACAAGGTACGGTCTTAAGGCTAGTTTATGCTTCTCTGAAGTTTAATCCACAGTCTACACTTTTTGGGGTTTGATTTTGGTTTTGGGAAGGGGAAAAAAAGTAACGCTCCCTTCCAACCTCTCAGTGTTTTTTCAAAAAAAACAATGTCCAAACTAGCTCAAAATTAAGAAAGTATGCCATGTTTCTACTGAAGTCAAAGGCTTTTTCCTGAAGTTGTGAGACTTCCAATGGGAGCCTGTTCTGTGTTACACTGTGATGGGTCAGTCGGTGTTTTGGAGGCAAGGGCTTGTGATAGGTGCAAGCCCAAAATGTCAGCTTTCTTAACAATGCTGGGCATAGATGACAAATATGGGTAGAAAAATCAGGATCTATTCAGGTATTTACAAATTAGAGGTTCTGTATGCAAGACATTCATAACAGGAGATGCTGGGGTGGATTCAGGAATCATGGGCATCTTTTAAAAAGTCTGTGATAATGTCACTCATAGAAAGATCATCTCAAGGTTGTATATGGTTCTTCAGAGCTTACTGAATTATCATACAATGGCAACTTAAGTCAGATGGGAAGAGAGGGTAAAATGGAAATAACATAAGAGGAGTGGTAGAGAATTTGGAGGCAACAGTCAAAGACAACTAGTTGTCCCTGCTGGAGAGTTTTTGGATGAAAAAAAAGTGATAGGTTTCTTCTGTACACCAGCCCAGAGGTTCAGGCTCTCAGATCAGATGGAATGCTAGAGATTTTCACCTCTTCTGGAACTGTCCCTCTATCATTCCATTTTGGTCAAGCATTCATGTTAACCTGGAAGCAGCCTCAGATCTTCTTATAAATTTTAAAACAATGTGTCTTTGCGTTTTTGAGGAGCTAGTGCCCCAAAGAAGGTTAATTAGTGGGTACATATGTTCAGCCTGGCAGCCAAAAAAAGTTTTGACAAAGAAATGGCTCCTAAAAAACCCACCAACAGAGAATGAATGGTTTGATATAGTCTATGATATATACAATATGGAAAGAATGATATGAAACCAGAGGGATAAGTTTAATGAAACCTGCTCACCTTGGCTGTCACATAACTAATTTATAGTTACATGTGACAAATGTGGTTTTCTTTTCTTCTCCTCCTAGTGCTAAAACCAACTGAGACGTTCTTAAGTGAATCCTTTGTGTGAAGATTTATATGGTTCTCTTTTGTTGAGGATGTTCCTAATTATGTTATGTGTATTTTAATGTTAAATGCCAAGAAATATGTATGCTTTCTCAGTTGAAATGCTTAATAATGAGTAGATTACAAAAAAAGAGAAAACATCTGGAGGAATTGTGCCAAGTGCATAATTATCGGTGCATTTTAAATAAAATAAGGTGGGGGCTGGATTTGGTCCATGAGCCTCAAATTTGGCACGTTTGCATTAAAGGAAACACTCAGCAACAAACTCAAATCTGAGTTACAGCGACAATAAAAATTCATCAGCAATCGACCACTACTGTGAGTCACCATGGCATGGCCATGGCCAGTTAATGGAAGAGATGCTCCTACATATGAATCTGCCCACGTAGCATTAAACCTTCTGTTTTCTTCAGGAACTTTTCCTGGGTTTATCCTGGTTTGGCCGGCCTGGGATTGGAAAGCTCTAGACGTCAGTGGTTGTATATTTTACGGAAGCATATTTTGACAAAAAAAAAAAACAACAAAAAAAAAAAACAAAA
>JBAMYA010000005.1:15786333-15805265 GCA_037176975.1 Arrhamphus sclerolepis
TGATTGTTTCCTCCAGGTCAGTTCCAGCTCCAGCTCTGCACTAAAGCATCTTTTTAATTTTCTATTCATGTGTTTTTTTATCTTTGGACCAGTTCATATCAGCTGTATCATCTTACTCTCTGTATTTTGTATTTTCCGCTTCATGACGCCTCATCAGGGACAGTAATGACATCACAAGGTGAACAGTTTGGACGCATTGTGTCGTAGGAGAACTGTGTCTTTAACACAAAGATATCCAGAAATTTTACAGAATGTCCTTAGCAGCTTTTAGTTGTCCATTAAAACTCTTTATTGGCTTAGAATTTTGTGATCTGATTGATTTCTTTTTTTTTTTATTGGTGAAATTAATGCAGTCAACCATGGAAACCCTCAGCTGTCACTCAAGCTCATCACCATGGAAACCCTCAGCTGTCACTCAAGCTCATCACCATGGAAACCATCAGCTTCTGTTTTATGTTTGTAGTCCTGTAATCTTTTTTCTCTTTAACATGTAGTTTTGGTTCCAGCTCATCTCACCCCAGCAACATTTTAGATTCTGAAATTTAGGTTAGATTTATTTTCGTAACTCGGCTTGAATTTGAACTTTAGATTTTAAAATATGAAGGCCGTTTTCTTCTGAAACAGAAACAGATCAACTTATCGCCACAAATCATATTAAAGGGTTTGAGCCATTAACAAAATAAATGTGTGTGTATGTATGTACATGTGGATTTAATATAATAAATATGTATATGTGTGTGTATATATATGCGTGTGTGTCTAAATATATATGTGTGTGTACATATATATATGTATACATATATATGTGTGTGCGTGTGTATAATGTATTCAAAACCATTTTTTGAAAGAAGAGTGAGATCAGTGTAGATAAGTTTAACTTGAATCCAGCCATCCACATAATTTATTGCAGCCTTCATGAGGTCTTCAAGGACATATGATTGTCTTAAAATAAAAAATTCATTTTGCAGTTTTGCAAAAGTCACAATTTTATAATAAAATGTTTATTTTTACAATGAAAACATTCAATTCTGCATGTCATGATTTGCAACACAAAGTTGGGAGTTTAATTTTTGAAAAACTGACAAATTTCCTTTTTATTACAAAATTGTTATCTTTAAAATCCAAAAAAGTTCCAAAAAAACAGTCCTGATTTTAGAATTTAAAAAGTAATCCATAATTTTATATAGCCATAAAATGTCAGTTTTTCAAAATTTCTGATTTTGTTATTTTGGGGCAAAGATTTTAGTTTTTTCTTTTTTTTTAAAGCAAAAAAATTTTACAAAAAGTCAAGATCACATTTTTAAATCATAATTTCAAATCAATATTTTACACCAAGAAAAATGGCAATCTTGCAAAAATACATTTGCTTCCCAAAAACAGTTGTTAAGATTGAAAAACAATGCGGGAAGTGTTATTTAACAAGGTGTTCACGCGTAATTATCAGGAACTGCAGTCTCTAGTGGCCAGTAGAGGAACTGTAGCCTCTGTGAACTGATGATGACTAATGATGATTGGATGATGGATGGACAGATGATGGTCCAAACATCCATCATTGATCAGTCCCTCCATCCATTCCTTGTTGATCCATCATCCATCCATTCAAACAAGGCAGAAATGTAACGACTGCTCACAGTCCACTCCAATTCCCGTTCAAGTCCAGCCATGGTCCTGTCCCAGCCAAGTCCTGGTCCTGTCCATTTCCCGGTCCAACTCAGTCGAGCCCTGGTCCTTTCCCAGCTGTGGTCCTGTCCGAGTTCACCCCTGATCCTCTCCCAGTCCAGCTGTGGTCCTCAGCCAGTCTAGTCCAGGTCCTGTCCCAATCTAGCCGTGGTCCTGTCCAATCCCAGGTCCTATCCCATCCCATCCCAGATCTTGTCTCTGTCCAGCCCAGGTCCTTTCTAAGTCTAGCCCTGGTACTGTCCCATCCCAGGTCCTTTCCTAGTGCAGCTGTGGTCCTGTCCCTGTTTGATTTTTGTACCAGGCTATAAAAATGTTTAATTCTCCTGTACAGTTGGACCTTTTAACATGGAGGTTAATGGGGATAATGTTCTGTTTTAGAGCCAGTACCTAGTGGTCAGTGGAGGAACTGCAACAAAACCTACTTCCGGGATGAGCCTCATCCCGGAAGTAGGATGATCTGAACATGGAATTGGCCTGACTGCGTTCTGCGCATGCGCTAACAGTATGATAGTTCTTGACTGAAAAAGGAAGTGGAGCAGAGCCTCTTCAGAATAAAAGTATGTGTTGGAGTTGCTGGTTGTCCTTTATGTCCCTACAGTTATTTCATTTGTCCACGGAGAGTGGGTGTTTAACCACTCCACTGACGGATTTTAACTGGTGGTGGGGAGACACTTCATAGATTTAAAGATTTGAATATTAATGCGACAGATAAACGTAAGAAATGAACGGAACAGCTTTTATTTCTCGTCTCTTTAGTATATGTATATTTAGAAACACGTTCGTGTTCGCAGACCGCCGGGTCAAAGCGGGCTGATCCTCCTGGAAGTGGCGTGTTCGTCGGTGTGGTTCAGCTTGATCCAGACCTCTTCACAACAAGACTTCCGGTGGGTGTCATGGCGGTGGCATGGTGAGCCCCCCACAAACACTACGACCCTCCGCTGCGTCGCGCTTCGTCCTCCATCCGGACCAGGTTTCCATGTGGAAGTGAGGCCGGGGGGGCTCCGGTTCCGAACTTCGGACTCAGCAGAGCGGCTCCCCCCTCCCTCGGCGGCAGGCCATGGCGGCTCACAAGCCTGTGGAGTGGGTCCAGGCCGTGATCACCAGATTCGATGAGCAGGTAAGAGGGCTGGTCCGGATCTGGTTCTGGGAGCGGGTCTGGAGCTGATAGCTGGACGGTCGGTACGGCCAGACCCGTTCCCAGCTACCGGTGGCTCCGGCTCCGCGGAGGTGTACGGAGGAGCGCGTCCCTGTCAGGTCCGGTTCCTTCCGAACTGGGACCCGTCCTAAACCAGCTCATTTGTTCCTCAGCCCCAGACCCGGTTGGGGAATGATTAAAAACACAATGCAGGTGCGTGCCAGCGACAGTCCGAGCTTGCGCTCACCCATCCCGCGGTTCGGTTCACGGCGGCTAGCCGGCTAACTGGGGCTAACGGAGCAGGCCCGGTTCTGGATGTAAACAAATGGGCTCCCGAAGGCAGCGACACGTGAGCGCGTGCGTGTGGGTTCGGCTTTAAGAGCGGCTGATGTGGCGGTGATACGACCAAGACGAAATCGGAACCGGTTCTGCTCACACAGCTGTAATATGGACCGATACCGGACTGTGATTAGTTGTGTTCAGATTAAATGGCTATTTTCAGAACTTTAGCTATCTATTCACTTTAAATAATCATTAAACCTCTAGTTTTAAGTATCATAAATAACTGATAACTGTTTAAAATACATACATATGTATGTATGTATGTATGTATGTATGTATGTATGTGTGTGTCTAATATATAATGTATATACACTTATACACACACATATGTGTGTGTGTATTTTTTCCCTTTTTGTCGGTTGTTTCTGCTGTGAAGGTGTTCCACCAGTGGACCCTGTCAAATACAGCCACAGTTCTGGATCTGCTTATGCTGCAGGCTGGTCCAGGTTGAGATCGAGATCAGTCTCAGCATTTCTGTTGGGTTAATTTTCTGCATTTTGAGCATGGCAGCTCCTTCCCACCAATGCTGATGGTCAGTTGAGCGGAGTAGGTGTTGTGAACTGCCGCTGGGTCTATATTGTGTCTGTGGTACTTGATCAGGGCAGTCATTTGGAGTGTTTATTTTTAAGTTTGGTCTGGTACTGTTTTTCTTGTCTACTGTGGTCCAGTTCTGGTAGCAGGTTGGTTGCACCTAATCAGCATCCATCTCACTTCCAGGTTGAGGCTCATCCAGGAAGTACATTTAGTTTCAGTTCCTTCCCTGTCTACTAGGTGCTGGCTCCAGAACAGAGCAAATCTTGCTTTGGGTCAAGACATAACCTTGTTAGAGTCATCAGAAAATGTTGGTTACTGATTTTAAATTATTGTTATGTCAGTAATTTGTCTGGCCAATCAGATGAGACCTCACCTCAATCAAACATATCAGTAACACAGTTCAATTGTTTCTTGTTTCTTTTTATTTCTGAGTTTAACGAGATGCTTAAATGTTGAAATAAGTGTAACTTTTAATGAAAACAGACTAAAAGGCCACCTGAGGAGATGTATTGATGAGGATCGCATGTATTTATATCTGATTGGTTTTAATTTTGACATAGATGGACAAGCAGCACCAGAGGTGTCACATACGAACACCTTTAATGAACTTGGTAAGTCTGCATGTCCAGGTGTACCTGCCTTTCACCTGGACACACCTGGGACAGACTCCATCAGACCCTTGACCATGAACTGGAGTTAGTGGGTGGGTGGATGAATGGATAGATGGAATATGATGGGATGATGGATACAATAAAGAATAACGGATATGTAATGGATCTCAAGGTAATATAGTTCTGAAATTCTCCTGTCAGCCGTCACCTTTGACCTCGGACTGTTGACATAAGAGCTGATGACAGTCTTAGCTCTGATAACAGTTGGGTGTGTTTTACACATAAATAGTCATTTTTATTACTTTTACCCTATGTTTACTCCTCTTTGTGGAAGTAAACAGAAAAGACAACCAGTTTCTTTCCAAATGTGCCACCAGTACTTCTATATTATTATTTTTTCTCCCAAAAGGATGTGTGGCCATCCTGGGTATGGTTTCGCTAATCCACAGAGTTACCATGGTAACATATGAACACAGAACAGATGGAGTCAACCAGAGTGGTGGAAGTGATGTGCTTCCTGAGCTCTGCTTTGACCTGTGGTTTTGACATGGAGGATGGTTGCCGTAGCGATGGATGCTGAAATAACTCTGTAAGCGGCAGCTGTCTGATTCCTTGCATGACCACTTCACCCTCAAAGTCTTGAACTGTGGCAGTTGGGCTTGTTGGACCTTCCTCTTTCCATCCAGGAGCTTCTTCTCTTCTCATTGAGTGGTGCAGGGTGTGGAGCTTCTGTTCTGTGGAGACCCTCCCATCACTCCTGCAGGTGGTTGGAGTCTTCTGTCTGGGGTTTACCTGGTTCTGGTCACCACTGAGGAACCACAAGGAGAAACGTCTCCACTGAGATGTCTTTGAAGAGAGGACAAGGACAGTCCATGTTTGAAAAGGAGTGTCAGTCCTTTACAGTTGAGGTCTTATCAGCAGATGAGGATCTTGAGATCACCTTGTGGGCAACTGTTGGATGGATGGACGGATGATGGATGCATGGACGGATGGACTCTGTCCCACCATCGTCATCCACCGAAAAAAGCAGACAGAAATTAAGGCATTTTCTGAATGCCTGCAGGATGACGAGGTAGTTCTGGAAATATTCTTCCAGAATGTTGTCCAGAATGGGGACGGGGCTAATGGTCGGAGGTTAGAGGACCAATCAGCAGATGGATGAATGCTGTTTCTGGAAGGTCGCTAAACTTTGATTTATTTGTCCTGAAAACTGTCTCTGTGACAGTTCAAGACTGCTTAGAATGTTTTTAAACTGGCCAAAAACAGAACAGGACTTTGTTTGTCTGTCACTGTTACTCAGGAGAAGACCAGTTGGTGTTTTGACGAGAAACTAAATCAGAAAACTAGTTAGCATGGTGTCCAGACCTTCTCTGGACTGTAAAAGATCAGTTTCATGGATCTGGTCCATTATCTGATACCTGATCCAGCTCTGGAGACGGCGTCAGACCTGATATCTGATTATTGATAATGGATCTGTTTCAGAAGCTGCTTCATCTGCTGCTGCAGGGAGGTCCTAACCTTCACTCCACGTTGGTGTTTTTTATTTATTTTAAATGTCACCTGAGGCCGCCAGCTGTAGCTGGAACGTGATTGGTGGTAAAGCTGCTGAGTTGTTAAAAGTCTGTTATTGTGGCATTAGCTGTCAGAGATCAGGGCCTGAGCAGCTCAGCTGGGATTACGGCACCAGGAAAGTGGATTTAGGTGCTTTATCCACTTCTTGGTTATTGTTAGCCTGATCTTGGCTAAAACCTTCCAGACGGCTCATTCTGCTTCGTTTCACCAGGAGGGTGGAAGTTAGGAATGGTCCAAGCTGTTCCCACTCTGATGGACCGTCAGAGTTAACGGGCCCACACACAGGACTGATCAATCAATGGCCTGGCTCATTATTGATCTGAGCTAGTTAAAGTCTGGGAACATTTATCTGATTATCAAATGGATGCGTGTTTACTAAAGTTAGGGTTGGCTGTAGTGATCCATCCATCCATATTGATACATTGATTTAATGATGATCTATCCAAAATTAAAATATTGATTAGCCTCAATGTACAGTTGAAAACCAAAAGTTCATAGACACTGACGTTTTTTATTTTTGATTTATTTCGTCCTCGTCTGACATTAATTCAGACTAAAATATTCCTGTTGTTGGTCAGTTATGATTCCCATAATTATTTATATTTGCTGAATATCAAAATAATGATTAATGTTTTTTTTATGACTTTCTTCAAAGTCATAAACTTCCATACATCTCTGTAGTGTTTGGCAGCATTGTCTTTAAACTGCATGACTTGTGTCAAACATTTTGGGTGTGCTTGAAGAAGCCTCTTACCATCTTTCGTACCATCACTATGGAAGCATGGATTGTAGTAACTGAGGACTACCTAAGGGCTCTGCATGAGGACCTCTACATCTTTACTTCTGCATGCTCCAATTGAGTGTTATCTGCTATGAATAGAAATATCACTTTATATGCAGGTGACACTTGTGTTCTCCTTCAGTATTCCACATCAGCTGACTTTTTAAAAAGAATTAGACTAACCCTTTGTGATGTTACACATACAATTTAAGCCAGACATTTACATCCACTGTATAAAAAGACATCCTTTTTTTTCTGCTTTCCTGTTTTAGGTCAGTCAGGATTACCAACAGTATTTCTATTGACTAAATGTCACAATAATGAGAGGGAGAGGTTTTTATGACTTTCTTCAAAGTGAGAAATGGTCATACACTGGATTTCAGTCCAGTTAATTAGAGGCACAATTGTGGATGTATTTTAAGACCTCAAACACGCTGCTTCCTTGTGTGACATCATGGAAAATCATAAGAAATCAGCCAAGATATCAGAAAGCGTTCATCTGTTCTGGTTCATCCTTGGCTCCAGTTTCCGGATGAAGGTTCTTCTCTTTCAGCAATTCTACTATTGTAGAATTGAATGTCCACCATCATTGATCTTGGGAAAGCGACAGTTCTGTTTCCCAGAGATGAAGGCTTTTGGTGTGAAATATTCGTATCAACCCCAGAACTAACGTTAAACAGCTGCTGAAGATACTGCTGAACATGGGAACAGACTGAAACCAGACCTGGACCCACATGGACTGAAAGACTACTCAAGAAGAAGATGTTACTCCAAATGAAACAGAAAAAGACAGATTACAGTTTGTTACGAAGAACTTCATTTCTGGAGACATGTCCTGTGGTCTGATGAAACTAAAACTGAATTGTTTGACCATAATGACCAACATTACAGGAAGGAAGGACAAAAGCCTGAGAACAACTAGATGTCATCATGAAGAACATTAGGTAGAAATGTTGAAGCAACATCTCCAGACATTAGCCAAAAAATCATTGCTTGGACACAAATGGGTCTTCCAGATGGACACTGGCTCTAAACAGATGACCAGATTAGTTAGAAAGTGGCTTAAGGACAACAAAGTCCAGGTTCTGGAGTGGTCATCAAAAAGTCATGATTTCAGTCTTCTAGAACATTTGTTTTCAGAGCTGGTTGCCAGAATGAAAAGTGAATGTCAGATTAAATATCGGAGATTACCGGTGACAGGCTCCTGATAAAGTTGTGCTGAATAGTACATCAACAGTGTCCTCACCTTGTTTGGTTTTCTCTTCTAGCTTCCCATTAAGGTTGGACACCAGAACACCCACAGTAAAGTCAGTACCGAGCACAACAAGGAATGTCTGATCAACATCTCCAAGTACAAGTTCTCCCTGGTCATCAGTGGCCTCACAACCATCCTCAAGAACGTCAACAATATGGTGAGTTGAAAGAAGACGGCAGACCTGTGGGTCCTCCTCTTCCTGCTGGTTGATGTAGACTTCATGGTCCTGGTTGTAGAGCTCCAGAATATGTTGATGATGTTGGTGGGGTAACTTTATCTGAGCACCAAATGCTGCATTTGTTTAAACACTATCTCAGAGAGGTTTATTTGGTGAATCTTCTCACTTTTAAAACTGCAGAGGTTTCTGCTGCGCTTCATCCATCTTTCACTCCTTAAACGCTTGTGTTATTTTTATTTGTTCAGTACTAGTCCTAGTACTAGCTCTGGCTATTCTCTGATAAAGATCAGAGCTTAAAATTGAACAGCAAGTGCTGTCCCAGTCCAGTTATAGTATAGTCCCACTCCAGTTCTAGGCCAGCTGCAGTTCAGTCTTTGTCCAATCCCGTTCCAGTCACAGTGGAGTTCTAGTTCAGTTCCACTCCAGTGGTGAGGAGGTTGTAATCTGAGCAGAAAGCTCTGATTGGTGGAGATGAGCAGATGTGCTGAAACAGACGTTTGTCTCCGTCCACAGCGGATCTTTGGAGAGTCTTCTGAGAAGAACCTGTACCTGTCCCAGCTCATCATCCTGGACACACTGGAGAAGTGCCTGGCCGGGGTGAGTCTTGCTGTAACTGCTGACATCAGTAGAAGGACCAAAACTGCATCTCAGACCTCAACTGAACCACCTGTGTTCATATTTTATACTTGAGTTCTAGTCCAGTTCAGGTCAGTTCTAGTTCACAAAAATTCACTTTTAAATGTTTATTTTTAATTTTTTATTTATTCTTTCTTTTTTTAATGTTTGACTCCAGGAATTAGAGGTAAATATGACAACATAGCTGGTTGGGGAAAATAAAGAATAACCATCCCTTTAACGGTAACCATGGTGATGATGCGGCCCTTTAACTGTAAGCAAGACCTGAGACTTTAGAAGTTTTCATAAAGTAAAACTCTGTAGCATCCAAAAGATCAGACAGAGTATTAAATGTGGTTTGAGGTCATGTAACCAGTGACTGACAGGTCTGGATGTGGAGCTCATGGTCCTGGGTGCTGGTCTTGAGGATCAGAACCAGAACTCCCTGGATGCTGACACACTTCCTGTCCGTCCTTCCTCCCCAGCAATCCAAGGACTGCCTGCGTCTGGATGAGACTATGCTGGTGAAGCAGTTGCTGCCGGAGATCTGCCACTTCATCCACACATACCGCGAAGGCCACCAGCACGCCGCTGAGCTCCGGGTGTCTGCTTCAGCTGTCCTCTTCTCTCTGAGCTGCAACAACTTCAACGCCGTCTTCAGCCGCATCTCTACCAGGTAATCTTCGCCTCCCAGCTGATATCCCCTGTTTGAATGCTCCAGAGCAGCTTTCAGTGGACTGCAGGTCTTCTTGTAGATGTTTGCTTCTCATGTGGTTCTTGAGTCAGTTAAGGAAGAACCGTGACTCAGATGACTTAAAGGGATGTCACTTTTATTCAGGCTGCAGGAGCTCACTGTGTGCTCTGAGGACAACGTGGACGTGCATGACATCGAGCTAATGCAGTACATCAATGTGGACTGCTCCAAGCTGAAGAGGCTGCTGCAGGGTTGGTTTCCTTGATGAAGCTGAAGCTGAAACACTCTAGATGTTGCTTCTAAAGTTGTTGGTGTTTCTTCTTCCAGAAACGGTGCATAAGTTCAAAGCTCTGAAGAAGCCTGCTCAGCTGGCAGTAATCAACAGTTTAGAGAAGGTATCAGTTCTCCCAGCATGCCTTCCAGTATGAGCTGGACCTTTCTGGACGGCTGCTCATACCTGCTCTGTTCTCCTGTTGTGTGCTTGCAGGCCTTCTGGAACTGGGTGGAGAACTACCCTGATGAGTTCACCATGCTGTACCAGCGTCCACAGGCAGACATGGCAGGTAAGACCTGCTTCTCTGAAGATTAACCTGAAGGTCCACATCACCAGGGACACAACCAGAACCAAAAGGCTTTATTTGGTTCCAAGAGTTCTCTGTAGCTGTAGATCATCAACATCTCATTGGCTTTTCTGTCTAAGGTTCTGGAGAAGATCTCATCAAATCTGTCTGCTTAAAGCCTCTATCTGGAGTTATTTGGTTAAAGCTCTGGTTATCTGGAGTTATCTAGTTAGAGCCTCTTGTTATCTGGAGCTATCTGTTAAAGCCTCTAGTTATTTGGAGGTTTCAGGTTAAAGCCTTTAGTTATCTGGTAAAAGATGTAGTTTAGATTTCAGCTTCACATTAAAGCAATAAAACTTAAATGAAACTCAAGATGGGCCTGCAACATCATAATTAGAAGCGTCTCTTGTACATCTCTAAAGTCATGAACTCTGTGTGTGTGCATGTGTGTTTGTGTTCAGAGGCTGCAGAGAAACTCTTTGACCTGGTGGACAGTTTTGCAGAGAGTGCTAAGAGGAAGGCAGCAGTGTGGCCTCTGCAGATCATCCTCCTCATCCTCTGTCCTGAGATCACACACACCATCTCCAAGGACACAGTAGAGGACAGCAAGGCCAACAAGGTGGAGCTCACAACAACCTCACTCACCTTTGACTCACCTGTGACTCATCTTTAATTTGCCTTTGACTTGTCAGTGACTCGCCTGAGACTCTCCTGGGACTCATCTTTGACATGTTGTTGATCTGAGGTTGAATTTAACTGAAACTGCAGATAGCTGTGTGATGTTGATCATTTACTACTTGTGTGTGTTGGTTCAGAAACAGTTTGTGGACAGTCTGAGGAAGGCTCTGGCTGGTCAGGGAGGCAGTAAACAGCTGATGGAGAGTGCCGCTGTCGCCTGCGTGAAGCTCTGTAAAGCTTCCACCTACATCAACTGGGAGGACCACTCCACCATCTTCCTGCTGGTCCAGTCCATTGTCATGGATCTCAAGGTTGGCCCTGTGGTTTTCAGCAGCCGGTCCAGAGAAAGTCTGACTCCTGCTGCTGCAAACTAGGAGTCGGTTCTACCTGGTTCTGCTGGGTTCTGTTAAATGAACTCACACTGTTTGAAAGAAATAAAGCTAAAGAAAAACACTGACTTCCACTGGTTCATGTTGGTTTTGTTCGTGCTTCTTCTTTCCCATCAGGCCATGCTGTTCAACCCGGCCAAACCGTTCTGGAGGGGGACGGGCAGCCAGAATGCTGACATGGAGCTCATGACAGACTGCTTTGTCTCCTGTTTCCGCATCAATCCTCACAACAACCAGCACTTTAAGGTGGACTTGGAGCGCCTGATTCTGTTTGTTGTGTTTTAAATCTGAGCTGAGAGCTGGTAGGCCTCAGTGACCAGCACGCACACACATGGTTTCTGTTAGCAGGATTATTGGTTACATTTCCGCATGTGTAGCTCCAGGGCTGCAACACATATCCAGGATGTATCAGCCTTACAAAAACAAAGTAAATTGATGAATACTGATTATTGCTTTCTCACATTAAATGTTAATATATTTGTCCAATCAGGTAGAACCTCCCTGCCAGTTAACATAAAGTTACAGGGCACATTTTTTAATATTCTAATTTTATTTTTATTTATTTTATTCAAGCTTGTTTATTTATTTATTTATTTTATTTTTCTATTTTATTATTTTTTATTGTATTTTATGTTATTTCATTTCATGTAATTCATGCCTTTATTTATTTTATATTATTATTTCTTTAATTTTTTTATTTTATGTAGTTTTTTCTTTCTTTTTGAAAAGTGTTTTTTTTAAGGGTTTAAATATAGTTACAAATCAAAAATGAATGACACTAAGTGACAGATTAAGTAATGAACGAATACTGATGCTGCATTCCTTTTTGTATTAAAAGTGCTTTATAAATAAAGTTTTATTTGATATTATACTGCTAATTAAAAATGGAGCACCAAGAACAGTTAGGGGTAGTCCACCAGACAGGAGTCCAGCACTCCTGCCCCGCTCCTCATTGCTGTCTCCTCCTGGTTCTCCAGGTCTGCTTGGCCGCCTCCTCCCCCTCCACCTTCCACTTTGTCCTGGTGAACTCTCTGCACAGAATCATCACTAACGTAAGTCTGCACGTCTGTCTTCAGCCTCTCCACCAGAACGTTGTTGTGTCAGCTGTTCTTCTTCTTCCCCATTTCAGTCCCATCTGGACTGGTGGCCGAAGATCGATGCCGTGTACTGTTACTCTGGAGAACTGCGCTTCATGTTCTCAGACACCCTCAACCGGGTGATGCAGGGTGCCGGGACCCACGCTCCTTTACGCATGACCACGGTGAGATGATCCATCCTGTTGATTTCCACATATGGACTCATGCCTGACACCATAGCATGTTCTTATCCATGTGGCTTGAAGGAGCAGATGATTGTGAACATCCACATATGAACGCCAGATGTTCCTGATGTCCGCTGATAGTAATCTGATCAGCCAAATTTCAGCTGGACATGCGGATCTGTAGAAAACAGTAACATATTTCAATTTTAGTGCCATATTTTTAATAAGGTCCCACCTTATGTGTACAACCGTATTTGATGTATTTATTTATTTATTTATTTCATTGTTGGTTTTAATTTTGTGTGATATTTATTACCTGTATTGGCCATGACATAGCCATAGATGCTTAAATGGCAATAAACGTAAACAAAACAAACAAAATCAATTTTAGTGCCACTAGTTATTAAAAAGCTCGCTGATGAACGCGGTGGTGGTGGAGTTGGTGATGATCAGAATGACTTTATTAATCTCCGGAGGAGAAGAACTTAAGGCAACTGAGAATAGAATACAATAAATAAATAAATTTGTATGAATTAATTCTATTATTAATCAATTATTCAAAAAAGTATAAAATCAAACAGAAAGACATGAAATAAAATAAAAAATATAGTTAAAGCAGTTAAAAAAATTAAATTGTACGACTAAAGAAAAAGAAAAGATAAAATTGCCCAAGAGGATTGTATACACGGTGTACATTACTTTCCTTTATTGTATGTGTGGTGAGTGTGTATCAGGTTGAAGATCTGAACAGTCTGATAGCAACATTCAGGGATGACTTCCTGTGTCGCTCAGTTTTGCATTCTGGGTGGTTCAGTCCAATGATCATCAGTCTAAGACACAGGTGTCAAACTGATACGTGAAAGGGCCGGTGTGGCTGCAGGTTTTTTTTCCAACCATGCAGCAGCACAGCTGACTTGTTTCATTCAATCAGTTGAACTGCATCAGACAAACAAGTCAGCTGTGCTGCTGCATGGTTGGAACAAAAACCTGCAGCCACACCGGCCCTTTCATGTATCAGTTTGACACCCCTGGTCTAAGATGATGGTGATGTTGATGGCGGTGGAGTTGGTGATTGTCAAGCTGGCGTCCCGTGGAAAATTTCTAACTCACGTCACTTGGACGTCCAAACCAAGTGTGCTTTATTTCCAAAATCTAAAAAAAACAAATAAAACATTGAGCAGTACTCCAGCTACTTTAACTACAATTAGACTATGGTAGACTGCCGTCAGAAAAGGTGCAGCTCCTCACGCTCCGTCATGCTTTCTTCTCTCCTGAGCAACTTTTTCTGTTAAACCTGCCCCCTTTTGGGTTAAGACATACACATGATGAAGTGATGGTTGTCAGTGGTGATGAGGTGGATGTAGATGGAGCTCTAACAGCAAAGAAGTCATAGTTTTCATCTGAAGGAGCTGTTCTGATTTGATGATGGTTTGTACTGGTATATACTTTTATGTGGTGGTGTTTCATGGTATGTACTGGTATGTAGTTCTTTTGCTATAAGCTTTTGACTGGACGCTGCTGGGAACAACTTTGAGACCTCAACAAAACATAAATGCATAATAGTGAACCACTGTGACCCAGTGGTGACTGGCAGGATGCTGGCTGTCCAGTAGCTCAGGAGGAGGACTTGAGGAGGTGTCAGGTGGAAACTGACTGGTGAGGCTGTTTACTGTCCTCATGCGTGAACTCTCTGATGTGAGAGAAGCTTCATTGTTATCCACATCTGAACTCAAACTCTCAGGTCAGAGCAGACCTGACAGTCTGGGGAGCTTCAGGTTGTGTTCACGTCCTGGTCTCCATCCAGCTCCTCCAGGAGGACACTGAGGTGTTTCCAGACCAATTGAGGCTGGATCTGACTCAGGACCTCCTCATGGTTGGACATGTCTGAGTTAGCTCCAGGGACGTGTCAAGGAGACATCCTGACCAGATGAACCTCCTCAGTTGTGGAGGAACAGTGACTCCTGAACTCCTCCTCCTGATCCTCAATTTTGGTTCCTCTGGGTTTTCAGATTGATTTTTAACCATGTTCTCTCCTCCAGAGTCTGACCTTCATTGGGAAGAAGACCACCAGCCTGAAGTTTAAAGAGAAAGCCACCGACCTGGACACCCGCAGCTACAAGTGCCTCCTCCTCGCTCTGGTCAAGCTCATCCACGCTGACCCCAAACTCATGCTGCATGTAAGTCCTGGCCTGTCCTTCTACTGGTTAAGCTGGTGGAGCAGCTCCAAACACCAACATGTAACCCTGACGTCTAAAAGAACCCCAAAAAAGTCATGACTTCACAAAAGGTTTTACAACAAAAAGTTGCCAAATTTTGTCAAAACCAGTAAATGTGGGTTCAAAAAGTTGAAATTATACAAAACTGTTAAAAATTATTTTTTACTTGATTTACATCTTAAGTGCCATTTTTGATTGTATACTGAAATCTTGAAAATTTTTCAATTTTACAACAAAATGTGCCTTTTTTCAGTAAAGTCAAAAATGACATGTAGCAAAATTCTTCATTTTACTACAAATTTGTGGGGAAAAAAGTCAGTTTTCTTTTTTTTTTAAATGATTAAACAAATTCAAAGAAAATAGTTCAAGACCCTTGACCTGGACCTTGTACTGGAACTAGTGGGAAATTTGACAACATAGCTGGTTTGATGGTGGTGTTACTGGTATTGAACTGGGTTGGGACTGTGGTTTGATGGTGGTGTTACTGGGTTGGGACTGTGGTTTGATGGTGGTGTTACTGGTACTGAACTAGATCATGACTGTGGTTTGATGGTGGGTGTTCTGGCATTGAACTGGATCATGACTGTTTGGTGGTGTTCCTGGTATTGAACTGGTTTTGGAATGTGGTTTGATGGTGGTATTACTGGTATTGAACTGTTAGGACTGTGGTTGATCGTGGTTATGTTGTGTTTCAGAACCCGGTTAAACAGGCTCCAGAGACGCAGAGCAGCACGGCGGAGCTCATCATTGGTCTGGTCCAGCTGGTTCCCCTGAACACTACACCCCAGCTGTCCCAGGAAGCCATGGAGGTCTGACCCTGCACACATTGACACCCACAGGACCAGTCAGACCAGTCCAACACTAGTGTTCACTGGGCCAGTTCAGGATTTACTGATAAAACCATAACAGAAGCAGATCCTCCTGAACTTCCAGGAATCATGTTGGCTGATACATGGTTACATTGGTGCTGTTTTTTGTCTAATCTTCTGTCACCTGAGTCTCAGAAAGTAAAAACGCTGATGGGAACATTTATGGCAACATTTATGGCAATGATGAACTTTCAGACTGATTTAGTAAAGAGTGCTAGACCATCTCTTTCAGATGAACATTGTTGATGAAGGCTCTGATGTTGTCTGTTCTCGTCTTTCCTATAAATCTGGTCCTGGTCCTGATGGTCCTTCAGGCTCTGTTGGTCCTGCACCAGCCCGAAACCATCGAACTGTGGAATCCAGAAGCCCCCATAGAGACGTTCTGGGACATCGGGTATGGACAGTGAGGATGTGGAGTGGCCTGCTGGTTCTAACATCCCCTGTACTGACAGAATACTCTGCTTTTATGTCTTAATGAGCTAAAGAGATGAGCTTTATTAGATCCAGGTCATAGATATGTAATGACATAAATGTTTAAATCTGTTCAGCATCTGAGAAAAGTTAACTTTATTATTATTATGATTATTATTATGTCCTTTTCAAAATCCCTGCCTGTCATATACCAGGGTTCTGCTTCAGGAAGAAGTTTTAACAAACTCACTGAAGCTGCATTCTGAGCCAGAACCCTGCAGTCTCTGGTTCGCTGTGGTCCAGACTGAGAAACCCGGTTGTCGTTTCAGCTCCCAGGTTCTCTTCATCATCTGTCGTAAACTCATCAGCCAGCAGATAGTTAATGGGACAGAAGTTCTGAAGTGGCTGAGGGAGATCCTGATATACAGGAACAAGTTCCTGCTCAAGAACAAGGTACCGATCATCATCTTCTGCACCACGGCTCTACCAGAGGTCAGGAGTAGTTCTGGTTTCAGCTGTTTTTTGCCTCCCTCAGGAGTGTGCTACGATGGGTGGGGGCATCCCCATCTGCCGGCAGGCGCAGACGAAGCTGGAGGTGTGTCTCTACATGTTCCTGTGGAGCCCCGACACTGAGGCTGTGCTGGTCGCCATGTCCTGCTTCCGCCATCTGTGTGAGGAAGCTGACATCCGCAGCGCCACCGATGAAGTCCCCGTTCAGAATATCCTCCCCAACTACAACACCTTCAGCGAGCTGGCCTCCGTCAGCACCATGATGGGTACAGGTCAGTGCTGCATCATTTTAATGTAAAATGTGATTTCATCTTTATTAAGCCATAATAACAACACAGAGGGTCTCGTTCATGAAATCTTTGTCCCTGGTGGACCCTGATGTACCCTGGTGGTCAAGTGCAGACTGCCGCATGACTAACCCTACGAAACATTCATTTGATTCAGATGTATGAAGCAGGAGAGTGGTCATCCAAGACTGGAGTTGGACATCCTTGCTCTACCTCAGATGACTACATTGTCTCTCTTATCAGAAATCTCCACCAGGACTCCACGTCGGCTTTATGACTCCGTTGGTGTCTTCATGATACCGATGGTGTCTTTATGACTCCGTTGGTGTCTTCATGATACCGATGGTGTCTTTATGACTCCGTTGGGGTCTTCATGATACCGATGGTGTCTTTATGACTCCGTTGAGGTCTTCATGATACCGATGGTGTCTTTATGACTCCATTGGGGTCTTCATGACTTGGATTCTTGGTCCGTCAGTAGTAGTGGAACTACTAACATTTTCATGAACACTGAAACATGTAAACTTAACTCTGAGGACAGTTTAGGAACAAATCTGTTCTGGAACGTTTTATAAGTCTGAAGTTGAAGACTACTCCGAACATCATGAACTAGTGTCTGGTCTTCACAGGGCGCTCTACGCTGCAGAAACGGGTCATGGCTTTGTTGAGAAGAATAGAGCACCCCACACCAGGAAACATGGAGGTACGTCCACCTCTGTTTGATCAGTGACCAGAATCCAGTCTGCTCATATTTGTGCTCTGGTGAAGGTCAGATCTGCAGATATGAAACTAGAGCTTCACGTTTACCTGGTCTTAATTATCCTGGTCTTCTTTGGTTTATGCTGCCCCCTGCAGGCCTGGGAAGACACCTACACTAAATGGGAGCAGGTCACCAAGCAGATCCTCAACTTCACCAAAAACAAGGCCGATGATGGACAGGTAAGCATGTGACATCAGCTTACTGGTTTTATGTTTTGTCTGGATCTGATAGAAGCTGAGGTATCAAACATCTACTTGCAAACAGGTATGAGCTTCAGGACATTCTTGATAGATATCTATGTTTAAACTGGAGGACCCGCAGATCTACTGCTAGACCTCTATGACAGCCACCACTGAGTGGTAAATATCTGTGGGTTCTCAGTTTGTCTCTTCCCTGCCTCCACAGCAGGAGTGGATCAATATGACGGGCTTCCTGTGTGCTCTGGGTGGGGTGTGTCTGCAGCAGCGCAGCACTCCTGGTCCAGCCACCTACAGCCCCCCCATGGGTCCCATCAGTGAGCGCAAGTACTCTATGATCTCGGTGGGGCCCTTTGACATGTCTGGCACTGTGGCACCCTCTTGCTCCACCTTGGCGTCCAGTGAAACGCCAGTCAGCCGCTTCCTGGACCGCCTGCTGTCCCTGCTTGTGTGTGGCCATGATAGGGTGGGTCTTCATGTGCGTACCAATGTCAAAGACCTGCTGGGCATGGAGTTGAGCCCCGCCCTCTACCCCATGCTCTTCAACAAGCTGAAGAACAGCATCGGCAAGTTCTTCGACACCCAGGGATCGGTGAGTCCACCTCTGTACACAGACCACCAAAAATCTACGTCGAGACTCTAGGAGGTCCAAGTTCTAGTTGACATATCCCCCAGAATTCAAGTGAGGACTCCAGACAGTCCAAGTTCTAGATCTCAGACCACCTAGAATCAGGGTCTGGACTCCATCTGACTCATGTGGTCAGTTTTTCACATGTTTTTGAGTTCATCTTATTAAAAGTAACACATTGAAAATATGCATAAGCTAAATTTCTAATAAGTGATGTAGATGATAGTTGGACATATCTGATCTAGATCGGTTCTGCTGTGTCCAGGTTCCCATTAACGACACTAACACACAGTTTGTGGAGCAGACCATAGCGATCATGAAGAACCTGTTGGACAACCACACAGAGGGCAGCTCCGAGCACCTGGGACAGGCCAGCATCGAGACCATGATGCTCAACCTGGTCAGGTAGATCACCAACCCAGAACTCTAATGGATCATTACTAAACAACTGGACCACAGAGGTCTGAATGAGGCAGAAAAACCCAACTCTCCTGGGCCATCAGCTTCATCTTCCAGTGAAGAATACCCAAGTTGACTTCCCTCAGCAGAGCCTGTTCTGACCCACGTTCCTCCCTCAGGTACGTCCGGATCCTGGGTAACGTGGTCCATGCCATCCAGATCAAAACCAAGCTGTGCCAGTTGGTGGAGGTTATGATGGAGCGGCGAGACGACCTATCCTTTTGCCAGGAGATGAAGTTCAGGTCAGCCGTGTCATATATATATATATATATATATATATATATATATATATATATATATATCTATACCC
>JBAMYA010000005.1:15817420-15845933 GCA_037176975.1 Arrhamphus sclerolepis
TCCAGTTCTGCACAAGTCTGTTAATGACACATTCATTTGTATCAGGTGTGTTGTGGCAGGGAAACATGTAAGACATGAAGGGCTGTGTCTCTTGAGGCCTGGAGTTGGCCACCTCTGACCTAAGATGTGCAGGACTGAATTTGGACATCCCTGCTTTAAGTCCAACAATTAGTCAATAAGCCAATCAGCAGTTAAATGTGATGAAATTCATGACTCTGTGGAGTTGTGACTCTGAGTCAGCCTGGCTACAGCGCTGAAAAGAATCAGCGGTACAAGCAGCTGCAGATCTGGGTACAAAACACTGACAGTCTAAGATGGAGACCTTCTGATTCCTCAGGCTGGAACAGGGCGAGAACCTGGAAGAGAACCAGAGGAACCTGCTGCAGATCACTGAGCGTTTCTTCCAGGCCATCATTGGATCATCCAGCGAGTTCCCTCCTCAGCTTCGCAGCGTCTGCCACTGTCTCTACCAGGTAAGCCCCACCCCCATCCCACCTCACCTCCCCCGCTCTCACCTGGCCTCCCAGCCGTAACCTGTGTGTGTGTGTGTGAGTGTGTTGCTGTATGTCAGTGCACAGTGCTCACCTGCTCCACCTTTGTTTCCAACAGTCCATCTCTAGTAGATCTTGTCCTCTAAAGATGAAATGGACCTTGGTTTTCTAGCTTTTGCCATCATGACACTCACTTCTGTGCTTGATAAATCAGCCCAGCAAGTGGAACAACTATAACTCTGTCAGAAATTATTGATTGATTCTCTCTCTGGAACTGGGCCAGTATTAGTCACCACCAGAGTCTGTATGGATCAGCTGATTATCTTCTGGTAGTTCTGTGTTCAGATGTGTTGTAACTGTGGTCTGATCAGCTGGAACAAAGGTCTGTCATCTGCACCCCGCACTTGTCAGTTCAGACGCTCACTAAAACTCAATAAAACATTCACACTCCTCAGAACAGTCATGAAGCAGCAGCTCTGTGTAGGGCTGGGTGTACAAGATCAGTACCTTTCTGCGATTGATCGAATTGCTCCAATCCTATCAGGTATCTAAAAACCCAACAACATTCAATATATGATTTCAATACCTTATAGTGACACCACCACAGTTTAACCATAACATCTGGAAACGCCACCAGTGGCTCTAGTTAAACACTGGGGCCACATAATCACCATGGTTACCATTAAAGAGCCTGTTTTTTGTTTTTTTTTACTTTGTCACCCAGCTGTGTTGTCAGGTTGTCCACTATTTCCTCAACTCAGTCGTTTAAAAAAAATAAAAAAATCAAGCTAAGTCCAAAATTTTATTTTTAAAAAAAAGATGAAATTTGGTTGTAAAATTGCATTTTGAATGATCAACACTTTTATTGTACAATCACAAATGTCACCATTTTTTTTCATTTTAACTGAAAATTATTTTTTTTGTTGGGAAATATGAATTATTTGCAATATTTTGACATAAAATTATAAGTTGTAAAACTTTTATCATGACATTATCAGCAAATTTAAAGAAACCTTTTTTTTTTTGTCAAAAAGAAAATTTTATTGTAAAATTTAAACATTTATAAGATCAATACCTTTTTTCTCCCAACAACCAAGACTTTTTAAAATCTTATAATCACAAATGTCGCAAAGTTTTGACTTTTAAACTTAAAATTAGATTTTTTTCCTTTGTTGAAAAAAATATCAACTTTTGCAACATTTTTGATATAAATTAGAAGTTGTAAAATTGCTGATTTTTTTGGTCTTAAAATCACAATTCTTTTGTTACGGGAAAAAAAAATTTCAAACAAAAAAACATCTGAAGGTTTGACTAAAATGAGCAAATTTTGCTGTAAAATCTTTTGTGAGTGTTTGTGGCATTTTAGCCACTTTCATCAGGACATCATTTAAGCTAGTTAAAGAAATGGAGGTGAGATGTTTCCATGTGGGAACAGGTCTGGTGGTCAGCTTAGATGCTGAGGGGGAACTTCATCTTCATCAAGAACTTAAATCACAACCTTGTTGAGCTGATCTTCTGCCTTCACCTGTCTTCCTCAAGTTCACTTCTCCACCATCTCTTCTGAGTAAGTTCATCCACCACCACAGCTAAAGTGTGGGTGGATGAGGGCTGGAGGGCGGAAGAAGACCTGCAGGCATCTGAAATAACTCATGGCTTTAATGGCACCAGCCACCATCATCATAATGTGTGCGTGATCATTACATCACCGCTCTGAATCGCTCATCCGTCTGTAGTCTGCCCCTCCGGTCACCTTTGAGTCGTCTCCACTTCTAGATTCTCACGGTTCTTTCGCTCACCTCCATTCCTCATTCGCTGTGATGGCAAAAACTAGTAAAGTCCTGCTGGAAGGTCTGGCTGCAGGTGCTCATAATCCAGAGTCGGACCCTGGATGTTGGTGTAGACACAATCCTCCAGGTCAAGGTAGCCATGGCAACTGGATGTCTTTGTTCTTGAAGCCATTTAATCTTTCATCCAAAAGCTTCTTTGGTGCAGACTGGCTTGGAGCTTCTAACCCACAAGGGCCACACCCGGCACTTCATCTTATGTGTTCCATGAGAAGGTTTAAAGACAATCCTAAAATTCTAACGAAAAAATTTTGGTGGAAGCATGACATCAAATACTGGAATAACTGAGGTGGAGAGCAGCTGGTTTATGTCAGAAAGTCAAGATTTAGGAAAAGATTTTGCAACTAAAAGTTGAAAATACAGTTTTTTAAAATTTTGCAACTGCTGTAATTTTATTTTATGTATTTTTCAACAAAATAATTTTAATTTTAACTTTTTGAAAAGTCACAATTGTGAGATTTTTGATTTTTATGATTTAAAAAATATTGTATGTATGTAAGTTTCAATATTTCAAAATTTGCAATTATTCAACAAAATCTGTAACAAAAGAAATGTATAATTTAAGAAAAAATTGCGATTGGGAAAGTTTTGTGATATTTCTACAAAAACCTTTGTTTTTGATGTGTCCTAAAATTTTGTGTATTTTGGATGTCATGGCAAAAAATGTGATTAAAGTCTTAATTAATCTAAAACATAAACAGTGATTTTCCATGCAAAAGAAAAAAAAGGTTTTTTGTTTTTTTTGTTTTTTAAGTACAGAAGTCAAAATGTATGATAAAAGGGTCACAATTTTTCTGAAATTTGAAATTTAATTTTTTCTTTAAATAAAAAACAGTTTCACAATCTCTCCACACCTCAGGGTGGCCCCAAGGGTTGGCTCACAATCCGTGTACCCATATTTGTACAGGGTTGTATTTATGAGAAACTCAAATTTCAAAGTACAAATGTCCAGTGACAAATTTTATCTTAAACAACAGCGTATCAGCATGCTTTGCTCACGAGGTACATCTCCTAACGACTCGCAGCAGTGATGGACGGTCACTGAAGCTCCAAACTCCTCAGCAGTCAGGAGGAGCTTCTGGGTTTAAGGATGAACATCTTCAAGAACCAAAAAGAACAAGTCCAGTTGCCTTAATTTAAATTCTGAGAGGCCTCAAAATGTCTGATTAACTTACCTTAGACTTGATAAGCCTCAGCAGGGCCGTCTCTGGGGGAGGGTGATGCCTGGAGGAACCCAAGGTGCACTACTGATGAGTCCTGACCCAGCTCAGTATAAGTTGGACCAGATTGCCAGACCCAGGACTATCTACCCCAGGGGTAGGCAACTCCAGGCCTCGAGTGCCGCCATCCTGCATATCTTAAAGTTTCCTGTCACAACACAGCTGATTCAGATGAATGGATTAACAGACTTGTGCAGACCTGGATGTCCAGCTGATAGTGATCCATTCATTCAACTCAGGTGTTTGTGGGAGGGAAACATGTAAGATACGCAGGACAGCGGCACTCGAAGCCTGGAGTTGCCTACTCCTGATCTACCATAACCAGTCCCTCAACTTTAACCAAATGAGTAACTGTCCTAAACCTTTCAAAAGAAAGACACCAACCAAAAGACTTGAACCCTGAATCGACAAAGACTAAGACTGATTCAAACGAACTCCTGTGGACAAGTTAGAAAGGGCCCAGGCATGGGCTACGGGGGACTCACCCAGGGGTAGGCGGGTGGACTTGTTCTAGACCTTTACCCTGAGGCCAGGTTTAGTGGGGCGGACTTGTTCTGGACCTTCCCCCTGGAGCCAGGCATAAGGGGATGGACTCATTGTGGACCTTCAGCCAAGGACCTGTGCTGGCCTTAGCCTGAACATAAACCACCACCATCTGGAGGAGAAGCCGAATGAGTCAGGTTTTATGTGGTTGTAGTTGCAGGCTTCTAAGTGATCTGTGGACTAGAATTTGGACATCCTGGAATCCTGGTTTGGACTCTTTCAAATCAAGTCCCCCGACTCCCATTCCAAAACTAGTCTTAACGACATCCCCCTTTAATGTTTGTCATCTTGATCTTCTCTTAAAACAATCTGGACTCTGGAATCTAACAATCATCTGATGGTAAAGTGTCTAAGTAGTGGATGAACTACATTGAACTTTTCGTTGTGCCATTATAATCGAAGTTCCACTACTGACCACTAGAGGCTGCAGTTCCTCTACTGACCACAAGGGCCTGGCTCCAGCATTGAGTTAGTCTCCATTGACATTGGCACTTGAAAGTTATATTCCTAATTGAGGAATAATGAGTGGTTTAGTTGAGCTTTCCCTGCTGGTCTCCAGGCTGCTGAATCATGGGGTTATTTAGTTTATCTTTTTTATAAAATAAATCATCACTATGTTGGTGAGGCCGTATTAGTTTGATACTCAGAGCCGACTACCATCAGATGATTTTTATGTGTTCATAAATTTCAAAAGAAGAGGATGTCCAAATTTTTGCTGATAACTATAGTGCATGTGTGTGTGTGTGTGTGTGTGTGTGTGTGTGTGTGTGTGCGTGTGTGTGTGTGTGCGCTGTGCTGTGCTGTGATGTGTGTAGGCAGTGCTGTCACATGACTGTGCTCATCTCTGTCCTGTAGGCTACTTGCCACTCTCTACTGAATAAAGCCACAGTAAAAGAAAAAAAGGAAAACAAAAAATCAGTAAGTTTGGAGAATCTACTTTCTTTCAGACACTTTCCCCCTGAAGCAACAGAAATGGCTTTTTTTCTCTTTTTTGCATTTGATTAATTTGATTCTGTTTACTTTCTTCATTTCTCAGAGATATTTTGATATTTGGTGTTTTCTGGACCTGTTTCATTCTGTCCTCCCCCCTCTCTGAAATCATGGTACTAATCTGGCTTCACTGGTCCAGTCCCAGCTGGACCAGCAGCTTCTGCTGGCTCTGCTCAGAACCTTTCATCTGGGAACCATTGATCACCGCACACTTCAACTCCTGGATGTTCTCAGATGAGAGGTTCTGATGGACCTTCTCGGCGGTGCTGGGGGTGGGGTTCCTGGGCTGGATGGTGCAGAGCTCCAGATTGTAGACCAGAGGTGTCAATCATTGCATCATCACCATAGTTACTGTTAAAGGGCTGGTTATTCATCATCTTCTCAACCAGCTGTATTATCAGGTTTCCCGCCATTTCCTGAACTTGAAACGTGAACGTGAAATAAAGAAATAAAAAATGTTATTTTTTGGAGTGCAAAAAAACAAAATCATAATTTTTTTTCTCGTATAAGCTCAAATTTCAAATTTATTTGGTTGAAAAATGCCAATTTTGTTGTAAAATAGTGAATTTCAGTATATTTTTTTCATAAATATTTTTTTTGTCATAAAATCTCATTTCAGATTCAGATTTTCAGATTTCAGAAAAATCACGTCCTTTATCATAAAATTGAGACATTTATAATAAAATAACAAATTTAAAAAAATGTTGACTTTCTGTTAATAAAATTGCAAATTTTGCAAGATCAAGTATTTTTAACTCCCAACAACCAAGGCAGTTTATCGTACAGTCGCAAATGTCACAAACTTGGAATTTTTTTCTTTTTTCTTTTTTTTCTTTTTTTTTTTTGCTGTTGTTGGAAAACTTCAACTTTTTCCACCATTTTGACATTGAATTAATAATTCAAATAATTTAAAATGTTTGTCCTAAAATTATGAATTTTAAAAAGTTCATTTTACCAAAATCTTTTTACAAAAAATTAGCAACTTTTTGTTATAAAATCTTTTGTTGAATCCTAACGAGCCTCACAAACTTTGCAACTTAATTCATAAAACTTAAATCACAAATTTTCTAATAAAATTGCCAATAAAAAAATCAACTTTCTTTTCATTAAAAGAAGTTCTAAATGTCACAAACGTAATTTTCATAAAAAGAGACACAATGTCACAATTTCCAAATTTTCACAAACATTGGAACATTTTTCAAGAATTTGACTTTTCTACTAAAAAATAAAAAAGTTAATATATATTTATATCTATCAAGATTTCAATCTAAAAAATGATAACATAAACATAAAACAACATAAATAACTAAAAACTAAGGTTTTTGTACAAATATCACAACTTTCTCAATTGCAATTTTTTTCAAAATATTTTCTTTTTGTTTTAAAACAACTTTTGTTGTAAAATTGCAAATTTTACAACAAAATTTAAAAGAAGAATCACAATCAAGACTAAAAAATTGCTATCAAGTGCTTTTAATCATACATATACAAATGTCACAAAATTGTGACTTTTTAATGTTAAAATTTAAACGTTTTTGTTGAAAAATTACAACAGGTGTTATCTTTAAAAATTGTATAGTTTCAACTTTTTGATTAACTTGTAGTCTTTTAGTCTTTTTTCAATTGTTTCTTAAATCCTGACTTTCTGACATAAACCAGCTGTTCTCTACCTCAGTTATTCCACTTTTTGATGTCAGAAATGAATCAGTAGTTATATTTTATTATATACTAATAGTATCTTATGTTATATGATGGAACTGATAACATTTTTAGTATTCTGAAGGCGTCAGACTTCACTGAAACTTTACTTTTCTAACTTGTTAAACAACAATGTAACATATTATCAATGTACAAAACCATTGAATTATTAACAAACGTAAATAGAAAGAAATGAATAAAAGCTGATCTACTATAAAAAGCTGTTTGATATTTAATTGATCTTTTTAACACATCAGTAAGACTTTGATCACAGCAGTCCTGGGTTCCAGTGTTTTTTGACTCTGGATCTCAGCAGTTCTGGTGCTGGTTCTGGTACTCCTGAGTCCGGTCCAGAGTTGAAGGTGTAGTCTGGAGCTCTGTCTGTCCTTCAGCACAAACCGGTGTTAATTGTGTGTTTCTTCTCGTGTCCTCCTCGGGACCTCGCTCTCATGTCGCACTCATCGACCTCTTTGTCGCTGTTCACATTCCTGTTGCAGAACAGAAGGTCATCCACTTCCTGTCTCAATAGATCACTTCCTCCACACCCGTTCTCTGGTGATGGTGGTCTGATGGTCTGATGATGTAGTTTCCTTCAGGGAACAGGTGGAGGAACATCTAGAGAGGTGGAGGTATGCCCTGGAAAGGAGAGGACTGAAGGTTAGCGAGGCCAAACTGAGGTGGTTCTGAGATGTCCATTGGAAGTAGAGTTAATACAAGTGTAGAAGGATGGTTGGAGGTCTAGAGGGAGAGGTGTCGAACTCCGTTTCATCCTGGGCCACAACATCACCATGGTTACCATTAAAGGGTTGGGTTTGTTTTACGTTCTCAACCAGCTGTGTTGTCAGATTTCCCACTTGTTCCCTGACTCAGACTGTTTTATAAATAAATAGTAGTTTTTTGTTGTTGTTTTTTTAGAATCTCAAAATTTACAAAAATTGTTTTTATCGTAAAAGTTTTATACAAAAATTTGTTTTTAAAATGGGAAATTTTGAAAGATCAGGACTTTTTATTGACAATAAAAAATGTCACAAAATTGTGACTTCACCTGTAAATTTCAATTTTCTTTGCTGGAAAATATCCATTTTGCAACATTTTGACATAAAATTATTACAAATTTTGTATCATTTCAACCTTTTCGTCCTAAAATCACAATTTTTTTTTTTTGTTTTAAATTAATTTTACAAAGATTGCAAATTTTGTCAAAAATGTTCAACTTGTAGTTGTAAAATGCTTCTCAGTCGTTTCCTAAATCCTGACTTTCTGACATAAACCAGCTGCTCTCCACCTCAGTTATTCCACTTTTTTGATGTGAGAACTGAATCAAACGTTTACTCAGAAATGTTTTAGTTAGAAACTTATGATTCGTTTTAAACACTCTTAACGGATCAAATAAAATGAAGTAGCGTGCCTTGAGTTTGACACCTGTGGTTTAGATGGAAGCAGATGATTGGCTGGAGCAGCTGAAGGGAGAAAAAGAAGAAGCTAACTGACCTCCTGGGTTCTTCAGGCTGTGAACATGGATGTTGTTCTGTGGTCGATTAACGTTAACAGACTACATTTTCTTTCACCTTTCACTTTAATTTTTATCATCCAGATGTTTAAAACTCATCTGACTGACCATCCCCATGTTTCAGATTATTATCATTATGATTATTATTATGTCTGAATTTATTTATTTATTTGGGGATCTAGAGGTGGACACTTTACTGAGATCTTATTATTAAAACCACATGGAAGTAAAACCTGCTGGGACAGATGGTAGTCACCTTCTGGTGGCCTCAGAAATGCTCTAAACCTGCTGTTCCTGCTCAGTAGACGGATGGAACCAAACATGACTGGGATGAGCGTTGGACACAAGTCTAGTTTGGCTCCAATGTTTCATCTGCAACCTTATCCTGAGGTGATGAAGGTTCCGGTAGACCAAGATGCTCCTTAGACCAGCTGTGTTTCCAGTGCGCCGACTGATTTCAGTAGGAACTGTCACCATGATCATGGCATAGCTGGCCAACCAGAGGAGTTACGGGACTTCCTTTTTTCGGTTCTTTAAGAGGTTTCACCTTCCACCCAGAAGACTTTGAGCTACAAAGTCTGGATGGAAGGTGAAACTTCAAGAATCTAGAAAAGGGAGTCCAGTTGCCTCGATTCAAATCAAATAAAAGTTTTGCTCCAAACCTGCATGGAAACATGGCTCCTGTTGTGAGGATGTTCCTTGGAGTGTTTGGGTGTTCTTCAGAGCATCATTGGTCATGTTTGGGTCTGATTGATCATCTTCCTCCTGAATGCATCCACGCCTCTGCTTTGCCTCAAAGCGGGTCGTCATGAGTGCAGTATCTGACGGATGTCTGTCCGAACCATTGGTCGTCTGTCAGCAGCTCCTCCTCTACTGCTCAGGTCCAGTTTGTTGATGTCAGACCAATCGGGAGGTGACACTGGAGTTCCTGGTTCTGCTCGTTAGGCTATAACTGGACTCAAAACCTTTCTTGAGTCTGGTTAAAGCTCCAGCTGAACTGGGGTTGATGGCAAGCCCGTCCTCATGCTGTCCTCCACTGCTCGTCCTGAACTTGTCATCTCCTGCTCGCCATGGCTCCGCCCACTCTGCTGCTCCACATTAGTACATGAATATTTCATCACTATCATCGTTCTTTTGCTCTTCAGCTTCCTCAAGTCCATGTTCAGTATCTTCTTCCCCTTACTCGACTGTGGTCTTCCTCTCATCTTTCTCTCCTCTTCATCTGTCCTTTGCCCCTCCATGGTCTTCCTCGCCTCCTCCATCCTCCTCCCACTTACAGGTGGTGAGTCAGCGGTTCCCCCAGAACAGCATTGGGGCAGTGGGCAGCGCCATGTTCCTGCGCTTTGTCAATCCCGCCATCGTGTCTCCGTACGAGGCCGGTATCCTGGACAAGAAGCCGCTGCCCCGGATCGAGAGAGGCCTCAAGCTCATGTCTAAGGTGAGACTGATGTGTGGTTTCAGATTCAGGTCCACTTAGCCGGTCCTGAGCCTGGCAGAAGGTTCAGTCATGCTGGACCGACTGTCCAGGCCTGGTGGGCAAAAAGTTAATCACAGCAAGTCATCTCTGAAACTGAAGTTCACACCAACCCATTAAGGTCTAGTTGTAGTCCAGTTAAGTCAGGTTAACTGTCAGGTTTATCTGTTAGAACATAAGAACTTTCATTAGATCTTCACCAGGTCTGAAAAGTTGGTGAATATGACCTCAGATGGAGAATAACATGATTACATCAGGCCACATGTTAGGCCTCAGATTCTCCCTTAGTCTGATCAAGTATGTCCGAACATCCTCACTTTGATGTTGCCACTAAAATGGCTGTTGAAAGCAATAACGTTGAAATTAAAACATGGACAGAGGGGGGCCCAACACCTGTTGACACTACATGACGGCAGCCTGGAAATCCTCAGGGAGCTTTATCATAGCTGGCTCCTTCAACTTCAGCCTGTAGTGGTCAGTAGAGGAACTGCAGCTTCAGTTTTAGTTTTCTTTTTTTATGCATGAGAGCTAAAATTCAACAGGGAGAAGGTGAAAACCAAAGTAAACTGTCTATGGGCCAATCAGATTGCAGAAAGGCTGGTATCCATCTATGATCAGACCTGACATTACAGGACTATGGAAGAAAAATTAGTAATCGCTGTGTTCAGTTGACTTTGACACTTCTTTCAAGATTTGTTTCTGAGACTTGTGTCTCTGTGTGACCAGAGATGGTGATGTCTGGTACAACTGTGTTAGTGCGTCTGTGAACAGCAGTGATGTGTCCCTCACTAATGAGCTGTCTGGACCCAATGACCCAATGTAAATGTACTGAATCATTAGAGCTGACTCCCGTCCACCATGTCATGCTCCTGTGTTGTGCTGTTGTCCTCCAGATTCTGCAGAGTATCGCCAACCACGTCCTGTTCACCAAAGAAGAACACATGAGGCCTTTTAACGACTTTGTTAAGAGCAACTTTGACTCTGCGCGCAGGTAAGATGCCTGGGGCACGGTCACTGCCTTCACTGTGGTTGCTGTCTGAATCACAGACCAAACTGATCTTATGTCAAAAATCCCAATTTTGCACAAGAATACTAATTTTAATTTAATTTCATTACAACGAAAGTCACACAATTTCAAAATTCACCATTTGGACTAAAATACTTTGATAGCCTAACCTACGAGCTAAGCCTGCTAACATTAGCCTCCTTCAGAAACTGCCTTTTTTAATCTACTTGAGCAGCTTTTTCCCAAGCAGAAAACCGTATCCGAACGTCAGAAAAAGTGTCTCAGACCAAGTCCAGGAAGTAGCAGGAACCCTGACAACAGGAGAATAACCTTTAATGGTAATGATGATGTGGACAAGGATCAGCCAGAGTTTGACACCTCTGGTCAAGCTCTTCCTGAGATGTCCTTCATACACAAGCAAACCCATAACAGCTCTGTTTGGAAGGAGTTTGATTATTTTGTGACATTTAATATCAAATAAAACCAGTTTCCTAGTTTAGGAAAAGCTCAGCGACACAGGTATGAGTGGATTTCACCCTGAGCCACGTCATCACCATGGTTACTGATAAAGGGCCACATCATCACCATGGTTACTGTTCAAGGGCCGGTTATTCTTTATTTTCTCAACCAGCTATGCTGCCAGATTTCCTGCTAGTTCCTGGACTCCTGTCTTTAATACATACATATATAGGTATATGTATATGTATGTATATATAATTTTTTTTTTTTTTTTTACCAAAATTTCAAATTTTGTTACTTTTATCATAAAATGTATGCGTTTTAAAAAAAAAACAAAACTAAAACCACAATTGTTTCTATCAGAATATAATAATAATATAACATTGTGTTGTAAAATGGCAAATTTCTACTAAAATCAGTTTTTTTCTTGTAAAATCACAAATAAAAAAAGATTTACTGTAAAAAGCAAATTTTACCGTGTAATTGCAAATTTTGCAACAATCAAGACAGTTCATCATATAATCACAATTGATCACAAAGTTTTGTATTAAAATTATTTTTTTGTTGGAATATATCAACTTTTTGCAACATTTTGACATGAAATGTTGAGATTGACACATGTGGACTAGACTGTTCAGGTTTTAACGACATGAATCCAGACAGATGTGAGCTCTTTAACTGCATCAGATTTCATATTTTTTTCAGAATTTTGAGTGTTACCTTTCTTTTAAGACAGCAGACTTAGTGAGATAAAGAACATCAAAAATGTAAGGGTTGTTAAGAAGGAGTTATTGACCAGTCACTTCCAGCTGGTTCCTCCGATTCTCACTTTAGGTCGCAGACAGTCAGATGGAGGTCCAAAGCCTGATTTATGCTTCTGTGTAGCAGCTATGCAAGTAGGCTTTGCACGACCTCCATGCCATCTCTGGTGCTTCTACTTTGTTTCTGTTTGTGTCATTATGTAATTCCACCACTAACCACTAGTAGGCAGTGCAGGTTAATTCTGCAGTGCTGTAGCTCACAATGCAGTGTGTCCTTTTGTTTACTTCCTGTATGTAACTCAGATGTAGCAACGGAGCAAATAAAGTATCAGTAGTTGGGGCTGATGAATGTTGAGTGTTGGCCATTTTGAGAGACATTACCCTAAACTATTGTTCTACGTGACTTCAAAACAACAAAGACATAATAGCAGCAGGAAATTTGAAGACCCAGAACAAATCTATCAAAGACGTTTCTTGTGGTTTCTGTTGAAGCAACGTGCAGTAGGGTGAACAGCTACTGCGGAGCTCTGGCTTTGGTGCAAAGTCATTCATTTGTGAGTCCAGTTCAGACTGGGGCTCCTGATCAGAGGACCATCCATCTTCTTTCAGGTTCTTCCTGGACATCGCGTCTGACTCTCCTCCCAGCGACTCAGTCAACCACAGCCTGTCCTTCATCAGTGATGGGAACGTGTTGGCGCTGCACCGCCTGCTCTGGAACAACCAGGAGAGGATCGGCCAGTACCTCTCCAGCAACAGGTCAGGGTCTCCCAGTTAATTTCAGCCGGACACGGGCAGGAATCGGGTTTTGATTTTTCTTAATGACCTTTGATGAAATGACTGATTCCAGAGACCACAAAGCTGTAGGCAGACGACCTTTTGACAAGATGGCCACCCTGCTGGCCTACCTGGGCCCCCCTGAGCACAAACCAGTGGCTGACACCCACTGGTCCAGTCTGAACCTGACCAGCTCCAAGTTTGAGGAGTTCATGACCAGGTAGGCTTGAGGGAATGTATCCTATTAACTTTGTACGGGGTACTTGGAGCTACAGTTAGGATCATGATTTTATCTTTTATGCACCACCACAATTGCACTTTTCAAGGAAAAACAGTTAATTTTGGACAACGATTTAAAGCATAAATGTAGTCATGGAGAAAGAGAGAGCACCTTCTCTCAGGTTCTCAAACATCTGAACAGAAAATTTAATCGGTCATCTGATCCTGATAAGCTCTTAAAACCAGTTTACTACACATTCTAGTAGCTACCATGTTGGTAGCTACCCCATGTAATCTCATAAGCTTTAGCATGTGTTTGCACTCTGGTAATGTAATTTTTGACCACCATTTTCAACCTCGTGGTACGTTGAACTGAACCATGAAAAGCTTCAACAATCACATGAACAAGAAAGAAGTTTCAGTATTTCTCAGAACGTTAGAACCATCATGAAATCTTCCATTCTCCTTCACAGATTTTTTTTTCAGGTCTCATACATGAAAAGGGCAACATCTTAGATGTCCTGGAGTCTGTGTTTGTGTCAGAGGCTCATGTTGCTTCAGGTCATTGACATTTCTGATCGTTCACGTCTCAACAGCTCTCTGAAGGTTCACCACAACATGTCCATCAGGTTGAAGTCTGGACTTTGACCAGAACATTCCAGAACCTTGCTTCTGTTCTTTACAGACATGTAAATCTGCTGCTGTGTTTAGGTCACTGTCCTGTCACATGACCCAGTTTCAGACATTGTTTCAGAAGTCTGCTGGTTTGTTCAGACACAGTTTTGTGAACCTGGGTTTCCATGGACGCCCTTCCAGACAAAACTGTTCTGGTTCAGTCCATGATCACATAAATGGAAGGATTTAAAGTGATGGTTGTGTTACTTCCTCCAAATATATTTGAGCTCCTTAAAATGGTGCTACTTTGCTTAAAAAAAACTGAAAGTCTGCACTTTGATCACATCTTTACTGTTTTTGTTTCAGTTCTGTTGTGATGGTGCATGAAAAACTCTGACATTGTCCAAATGCTGTGGTATTCAGAGTTTGTTGTTTTGGAGTCATGTCTCCCTGAGTCTCTAGACCACCAGAACCAGACTGATGCTCCTCACTGTCTTTGCTTTAACAGGCACCAGGTCCACGAGAAGGAGGAGTTCAAGGCCTTAAAGACCCTCAACATTTTCTATCAGGCAGGAACCTCCAAGACCGGGAACCCAGTCTTCTACTACGTAGCCCGCAGGTAGGGGGTCCACCTGAAGTTTGAAAGACGAGTGCTGTTTCCACGTAGCTCGGCTGTATTTGATGTTACTCATGGATTTCATTGCAAAAACAATGATCACTGTCTTATTCTCTAATTTTATTGGTATTCCACAAGCGCTAGTTTATCGTAGCTGGGTTAGGACATGATACACTTCAACTTTTGTTGGAAAAAGAGAGAGAAAAAAAATTATTAAAAAAATCTACAATTTCATAACTGATGTTAACTTTCTGTCCTAAAATCACAAATTTTGTTGTAAATGGCAAATTTGCAATATCACTAATAACAATAGTGTTTTGTCATAAAAATGTGTTTTTGTCAGAAAAGATCTCAAATTTCACTAAAATTTCATTTTTACATCATAAATTCTTTTGAAAATTGGCATATTTCAAAGTTCATGATTTTTTTTTGTAAACACTTTTTATTGTTAAATTTTCAGTTTTGCAAGATCACAAATCTTTGTTTTAAAACCAAAACATTGTTGTCATGTACTCGCAACTTTTTTGTTGAGAGGTCACAAGTCTGAACAAAATGATATATTTTCATGTTATAAAAATGTTAACTGTTCAAATCACAAATTTTTTTTGTCCAAAAATCACAAATTTTGTTGTAAAATGGGAAATTATGCAACATCACTAATAGTAATAGATTTTGTCATAAAAACTCATCTCGCTAAAAAGACTTTTTGTCCCTAAAAACAGTCTTTTTAAATATAATTATTTTGTGTTATTGCTAATATCATAACTTTTTTTCATAAAATCTCAAATTTCGCTAAAATGTCTTCTGTATGTCTTTAGATAAAAATTTTGACTTTCGTAAAAATCACATATTTGGCGTAACGCCGTGTTTTGTTTTGTTTTTTTGTGATTTTTTTTTTTCTCTGTTGTTGTAATTTACTGCATTTCATGGTTGGCTACATGCTCAGTGGTCAGTTATCGGGGTTTGTGATGTCAGAACTGACTGGGCCAGACGGTGGTTGTCATTGTCTGACCCATGTAACAACTCCATCTGAAGTGTGAAGATGACATGTGAACAAAAAAGGAGTTTTATTCATTCTCAGAACATCAGAACCTTCATGAGATCATCTGAAAGTACAATAAAGTTTTTTTTGTTTTGTTTTTTAAGATTTTTTTTTTTTTGGCTCGAGTGGCCTTTATTTGCAGTGAGGAGACAGGAGGGTGAGGCAGAGAGAGAGAATGTGGGAGATATGCAGCACAGGGTCGTGAGGCTTGAGTTGAACTCACAACCACTGCAGAACTGAGCCTCTGTACATGGGTGCATGGCTACCTGCTTTAACCTCTAGGTTATGCAGCTCCCTGAAAGTTCAGTAAACAACAAGACGACATGTTGCATCAGGATGTTATTTATTGAACAGAAAGTCAAACTAAATTGAGAAGCAGTGGTGAAACATTGTAGTTCTGGTCCATTCTCCTTCACATTCTCCTTGCTGTGTTTGTGTCACTGTCCTATCACATGACCCAGTTTCAGACATTGTTCCAAAAGTCTGCTGGTTTGTTCAGACGCAGTTCTGGCTTTCTTCTCGCTGCTATCATGGACTTAAACATCCAACATAATGCAGATGGAGCTTTTTAATTTAGTTTTTTGTTTGTTTGTTTCGTTGTTTTCAAGCCTTCCACACATATTCAATTCAGTTAAACCTTGAAATAGTATCTGTTACAGTACAGATTGCCTGCAGGCAGGTTCTCTTCCCCCACCCACAAATACTAAGTAAAGAAACAGTGGTGAGTAAAAACTCGCCTTTAAGAGGGAAGAAACATGTCTGCATAGGAATGCTGAGGAACCTGTATATGAAAACCCTGTTTATTCTGGTATCATGTCACCTAAAACGCAAACAGACATATGTAAACTTGATTTAAATAAATACAGTACATGTCTGTCATCATAATCGTACAAATATCTTACGAAGTGATTAGTTGATAGAGTTACTGCGACGTGTACAACAGTTCCGTTTTAGACTTTGAGAGTTCACTTCCTAGTTAACGATGTTTTATTTTCATCAGTCCATCATTAGAACAACAGCTGTCACATCTGTGCAGCCTCAGGTGTCATATTCTGCTTTTCCTCACTCTGAGGTTCAGACTTATCTTCAGCTGTCATGTGTCCAGTTTTCATTTTAAGAGGTTGACAGTTGATTCAACACTAAATAAAAGTTTTGAAAGAGCAGTCATACAAAGAGTTTACAGCTGATTTACTTTGATTACTTCTCAAAAACTCTTGGCAGCTACATGTTTCTTTTACAGTTAAACTGACCTGTTGTTGAGACCTGTCCATCAAATGCAGATGAGCCAATGGCTGTTGAGGATCAGTTTGACAGGAACAAGAACATCTGTCGCTTTCAGCTCCTCAGAAAAGCACTGAAGATCCTGCACTCTCAAGTCTTGGGGTTCTTTAATACTGATTCCAGGTATCCAAAGCAGATTATGGGTGATGGAGTTTAATTTATTCCATTTCCTACAAATAAACCAGACAGAGCTAAATGTCTGCTCTGGATGAAGATGTTCTTCAGTCAGTCTCAGCTACAATGCTTTTAACTCAGTCAACATCAAAATTAAATCAAACTAATTCAAATTCAGCACAATAAAATTGTACATGATCCATTCAATGAAAGCAGTGTGTTTTACTATCTTGCTAAACATTTTCCTGTACAAAGATGAAAAATATACCAGCGCATCCTCCATTGCTGCCCCCCCACCTTCTGGAACCCGGCACCCAAAGACCAATGAGACTGTTCAAGTCCAAGCTCAACTCCTGTGTTTTTAACCAGTCTTAATCTTGAACTAGCAGTCAAATCTTTTTCTTTTTATTTTGAGTTAACACGTTTGTTGATTTCGGTAGTTGGCTCATCACTGTCCCCTGCTGGATGTGTTGCTTAGCAACCAAGCACTAATGATGTATGGACGTATGTGGGCACTGATGGAAACAACGTTTGGAATGGACAGATGTATGGTTTACAAAATGATGATCAGCTGTTGCAGTTGATAGTGGGCACGTTTGTATTCAGACACAATCAACTGGGTCAAACTGAGACCAGAGACCACGTGCTGCTTCTACAGGATTGGTTTCCACTGAGTCTGACATTGGTCCTGGTGTAGTTCATGCAGTCTTTCTAACGCACGCTCACACCAGAGTGCTGTTTGTCGTGGTGTTCAGTGTTCTGGACCAGACCCAGGTTGACTTGTATCCAGTGGGGTTGGTTCAGAAGGTTGTAAAAGCCGTTGTCATGACTGCAGTTGTCAGGGTGACTGTTTGAATCTTGACCAGGACCGTGTGGCTTCTGTTCTCAGCGTTGGTGATCTTAGGCTTGGTGGTTGAAGATGGTAGGCGTGCTGCGGTGCTGGAGTGTGGGGGCGGGGTCCACAGGACCCGGGCTCCAGATCCGGTCACTCCTCGTTTATCCTGGTAGGCGCCAGTGTCGTAGAGAGCGGGTTTAACCTGGTAACCAGATGTGACCACAGCGGTGTGTGCAGGTGACTGACCGTCATAGTCATCACCAGGACGGCTGACCCAGAGAGGGGGTTCTGTGATCAGAACTGAGTGCCGTTCCCTCCCTGCCGTCGCCGCCTGGCTCTGTCCACAGATCGGGCTTGTGTAACAGGGGCATCCTAAGACCGTTGCATGAGTTTGCTCTGCCCACCTGAGGAGCTGGGTCATGTTTTCTTCTTCTTCACAAGCCCATGGGTTGTCTCCAAGCGTGATCATCTCCAGCTCCGCTAGTTGGTCAAAGGTCCGGTCCGGTAACCAGGAAAACCGGTTGGCATGCAAGTAAAGCTGAGCCAGCCTGGGGAGCCGGTCCAGTGACCCGGGCAAGATCTGCACCAGGTAATTGTGAGACAGGTCAATGCTCTCCAAGTTGTGAGGCATGTTCGTGGGTACCGTCCAGAACCTGTTCTGACTGAGGTTGAGCGCTTTGAGGCTCAGCAGCGTGTTGTTGATGAAGACCACCTTCTCCAGGTCATTGTCAGAGAGGTCCAGTACTTTCAGGTTCCAGTGGTATGCCGTGTCATTCTTGTCTAGCCAGCGGAGATGGTTCCCTGCTGCTCTGAAGTCCCACAGAGACCTGGGCAGGGCAGTAGGCAGACTCTCCAGACGGTTGTAGGACAGGTCCAGGGTCCGCAGGTGGCCATAGCGGCTGAGCTGGCTGCCGAGTCTCTGCAGACTGTGAGAGGAGATGTTTTTCACCATACGGCTGCATGCTTTCAACAATCGGTATTCAACATGCTGACTCAGGAGTCAGAAGTGAATCTGAGTCTTACCTGTTGAAGGATAGGTTGAGGGAGTGGATGTTGTGCTGCAGACCAGGAGGCAGCTTGGTCAGGCCTCGTGAGGAACAGTCCACAACCCGGTGACCTCCGCTGCACAAACATGCTGACGGACAGACGGACAGTACTGAACCTCCCAGAAGACTGCAGAGCAGCAGAACGAGCAGAGTAGCAGAGGATGGCATCGTCAGGGTTCTGGAGAAACAGACAAGATCAGGGACATGGTTCTGGTCATGGACAGGGTTCTGGTTAGGAACAGGATTTTGTAGGAACAGACTGGGTCAGCTACATAGTAGGTTTAGTGTTTCAGACCCGTTGGGTTTTAGCTTGTTCACTTGACTCATTTCAGTTCATTCAGTTGACATGTTTTACTTTGTTCACTTGATATGTTTTACTTGGTTCAATTGAAGCATGTTAGATGTTCACTAGGGGCACCGTCAGCAGGAAAATATATTGAAATCATTCACCCAGAAACATCAGAATCTTTATCGTCCTGACGAGAGCCAAGAAGTTTTGATGATTAACTCCCAATTTATTCCTGAGCTTCCGCTACCTTTTTCACGTGATTCGCGTGACTTAGCATCACCTGAAAGTCCCCTGAAGTTGGTACCTCTCCCACTTAGGGACACTGCTATGGAGAAACATTTACTACTCGATTAAAGGAACAGTGACGTCCGTCTGTCTATCCGTCCCCCAACATCAAGGTGTACATATATTGATCCCTGATCATAGTTTGATAGTGAGTCCAGAACTCTGGTCTGGTAGATCTTGCAGCCTGAATCCTCTACTGTCCATGTGCTCTAGTGAGCACTCTGGTTGACAGCACCCCCCCACCCACCCACCCCAACACACACACACACACACAAACAAACACACCTCTTCCTGCTCACTTTGCTGTTACTGGTCACCTTCCTGAACCAATTGGACACGTTACTGTCAGTCACATTGCCATGGCGATAGAGACAAATATAGGATGTATGTTTTTGCATGGTGGCTGGACTGCCTTTGCTTCTGTAGCTTCGCTGTCCTCCTCTGCTGGAGTATCTTAGCATGTGTGAGTGTGTCTGAGTGTGTGTGTTAGTGTTGGTGTGTGTCTGCTCACCTCGTCGCTCCGTCGCTACCGTCTGATGCAGCTCCTCTCTCTGCTGCTTTTCTGTCCTCCGTCTCTGGTTCTGGTTCTTTGACGGTCTTGGGACCACTGGGAGCCGCTGTGGGCGTGGTGCTGTGCACGTGGACACGCTGCAGGCGGCAGCTGTCCTTGCCGGCGCTCTGCAGGTTCTGCTGCAGGTTCTGGTTCTGCTGCAGGTTCTGCTGCAGTCGCAGCTCTGGTAGAGGGAGCGGTGCAGCAGGGAGCAGTGATGAGACAGCACATCTCCGAGAGGCTGCTGATGGGACAATAACAGCATCGTTAGAGATGGATCTTTAGGAATCCTCTTCTGAACACAAATAAAATCCAGTTTCAGTGTTTAAACTCAGATTACTGCTGATGCAAAAGAAAAGAAGAACACAGTGATTCTGTATTCAGTGTTTAGAGTGAACGCACATTTAACTCTGAGATTGAGACGGTTGCATATTGTTGTTTGACATATTACCCAGGATTCTACTCTGTTTAAATTGAAGAGAGTCAAAAAAGTTTGATTAAAAAGCAGAAAACAAGACTTGTCCACTGTACAGTATATATGGACTAGCACTTCCAGGTCTGTATGTGTGTGTCAGTTTTCCTTGAAGCTGAAATCATATTCCTGTTCAGGTCATTGTCATATGTGCATGGTTCCATTCATAGTCCATTCATTCCATTTTCCAATTCATAGACCAGTTCCTAGTTCAGTTAATTTCAGTTCGTAGTCCAGTTCATGTCAGTTTAGTTCAGTTCATAAGCCAGTTCATAGACCAGTTTATTCCAGTTTTCACAGTGAATAGTCTAATACATTCCAGTTCGTAGTCCACTCTATTCCATTTCACAGTCAAGTTCATTCCAGTTTCTAGTCCAGTTTATAAACATGGTGTACCTGAGGAACCCATCAGATTTTATGGACCCTCCTTGTGTGAAATCCTTCATCCTGAACAAACCTGAAATGACATGTTGAAACTCTGAGAACTTCACTGGTCTCTCAGCAGAAACCAGAGACCTCCTCTGAGCTGGTGTTAGATCTGTGACTGCTGTGAACATGACTACACTCAACTGCAGCAATTACATTTATGAAACTGAACATGGCTATAAATTGACTTTTAATGTTGTTCTTCACACTGTAAGAAAACTGGATGATAAAAATGTCTCCAATTTAACATTATATGTTGTTTATCATATCAAACACATACCTGTTGTTTCATTCCAGCTGCAAAGAGACGTTTTTTTTGCCAGAAACCTGAGTGGGTCAACATCTGTAAATACTCCAGGGGGCGGCACAGTTCTGGCAAGTCGGTCTGTTTAACACTGGACCCAGTTCAGCACATAGATCAAAGAGCACTGATCTATTATCAGTCATCATCAGGGGCCAGGAAATTTATTTATTTAAAATGGTTTGACATGTTTTACTTTACTGCATAAATTGTACTAAATAGAGGTCAGTTTAATGCTAAATAACAAAAGTTATACCATTGGCTATGCTGAACGCCAATCAAAGGATGACGTTCTAAATTATAAAATCAATTTGTAGCTTCATCTAAATTAACTAAGTTAAATCTAAATTAACTAAGTTAATTAAGATGGACCCCGCCCCCCCACAATGCACTTATTACGGATGTGAAATCTATCAATGGCTGTTTCAGCACCAGACTGTAAAGATGTGTATTTCTGCTGTAAAGTTGGACATTTTAATATGGAGGTCAGTGTAGACTGATTCACTGTTGGAGCTACACCCTAGTTGTCAATAGAGGAACTGTAGCCTCTAGTGGTCAGCGGACTGGTGTGCAGATGAATGGATGCTGGTGGAAACAGGAAATGAGTTTTTGGTACGTCTGTCTGCTGTTTCAAAACTTTTATTTACTGCTGAATCAGCTGTGCACCTCTGAAAGCTGGAAACATTAAACATGACAGTTTATGACAGATTTGAACCTTTGAAAGTCAGGTAAAGCAGAATCAGGGAAAGTTTAAAGGAATTTCTTCATGTTTGTGGTGAGAAGCATCTGAAACACATCAAACAAGCGTGTTTGTAATGCCTGCTCTAACTTCATCTCCATCACCTCCATCCATATGGGTCAGGGTCCAGAAGAAACATCAGGAAGATGAAACCCTGAAGTACTGTCCGAAGAGGCTTGAGGACCAACAGTCCTGATCACCTGAAAGCAGTCAGTCGTCCTAGATATATGCAGATTTTTCCAATTTAGCCTTGAAGCAATGAGTGGAAAATATGGCTTCTGGAAACAAGTTATTATTCTAAGACCAGCTTTTGTTGATCTTCAATCCAGAAGCTCTTTCAGGAGCTCTTTCAGTTCAGACTGACAGCTGGGAGTTCGGAGCGTTGACCAGTGACCCTCCGTCACAGCCGTGGTTTCTGAATCTGAGCTTTTCTCTTAGAAGGACTTGGCTTTGAATATCCTACCCAGCTTCACAACCATTCCCATCTAGAGTCATGTGACCAGAACCAGGTAACCTACAGCAGTGATGCGAGGGTCTTCACAGCTTAGAAGCTCCACCTATCCTCGCAGTCCGTCTGAACTGTAGAAGCATCTGGATGAAAGGAGGAACATCTCCAAGACCAAAGAAGAAGTACAGCTGCCTTCATTCAAACCTCTGACAGCAAACTTCCATCTCCAGGTCACATAACCTACCAAAGAGAGTTTGTTTTCCTTCCAGTAGAACTCTTCATGGTCCTGCTGTAGCAGTTCAACCAGAGGTGATACTGCTGCTCAGTTCTCATAAAAGGTTCTGCTAACAGTGATCAACAAGCTCCTAGAACCCCTAAGACGTGGTCAGCTCCATGCACGAGAGGCTGGTTTTACAGCAGTTTTTGGAGTAAAAAGACTTCTTTTTGGACATTTTCTGGACATCCATCACTATTATTCTTGGAAGGACGACTTTGTCCCTTAACATGGCTTCATGGAAATGGCTATGTTTTATCAACATTCAGAACCAAAGCATAGGTTTAAGACCAAGAGTGTTCCTGCTGAGTGGACTGAAGTCCAGAAGTTCATCATGCTCAGCTTCTGAGTCTTGGTCTGTTCTCCTTCCACACAGCTACAGGAAGCAAACTCTCAACAGGAGGAAGTGAGCACATCTCTTTAATCAGTTCTTCAGGCCACACTGAGCTGCTCGTTTCTGAGAAATATTAACAAATATAAAGCCATACGTCAGCTTCCTGTTGAAGTAGTCGCAGCAGCTGCAGAGAACCAGTGAGTCTGGTAACTGGTGTGTACAAGTACTGGTTCTACTGGAAGGCTCAGGTTTATTCAAGGTGCAGGACGTGGTTGTTTTTGATAAATGTTAGGGGTAGACTGAGTTTCTTCAAGTCTGGGTTGACTTGGGAACAGGTTGGTCTTGAACTAAGCAGTCTTTGAGGTGGAGTTGTCCACTGCTGCTTCAGCTCCACCCGAACTCATTATAGGTGCGGCAGCAGACCCATTGGTGTCTTTTTCGTCTTTGGTGTCGTCTCCCTGACCAAACGTGCTCCCCTGAGGTTTCCCTCCAGCACTCATGTCCTGCATTTCTTCAGACATTTCTGGGAGCAAAGACAGACGTTTGGAGAGTCTCTGAGGCAGGAAACTAGAGAGCGAAATCCGGTTGGATGGCCTCAGTGTGATGGAATCGCTGTTGGCTCCACCATCCAGGAAGGGTGAAGGCCCTGCCCAGTCGATGGAGGTGATCTGCTGCTTCTGAAACCTCCGTTTTTTCAGGTAGATGAGCAGGAACCCCAGTATCATCAAGGCCAGCGCTCCTCCAATCACCCCTGCCACCACCTTTCCATGCTGGGTTCCCTGTCTGGGTTTGGCACTTGGTCTGGGTTTGGGACGTGATCCTCCAGATGTGGTCTTGGTGGTACCTGATGTTTGAGTGGAACCTGGACCTACTGATGTCCTCTGAGACCTGATGGATGAGGTGGAAGCTGGCACGAGGACAGTCGGCTGGGATGACGGTGGAGCTGGGAAGGTTAAGCCCGTTGTCACTGGAGAAGCTGTTGTGGGTTTGATTGGATTTCTGTTTCTGCTGGTTGTAGTTGTGGCTGTTCCTGCTGAGCTGGTGGAATTGATGGGCAATGCTGCTGTAGAGACATTGGTCTTAGGGGTGGTTTGTGGTGGAGCACCAGTGCCAGGCATCCCCTCAGGTGCATCTCTGGTGGAAGGTCCAGCTGAGGCTCCATGGAAGCTCAGTGGATTCCTTGTCAGAAGCTGGGTCTGGTTGGGTTGGGTAGGGTAGAACTGGGTCTGGTTGGGCTGGTTTTGGTTGGGTAGGGTAGGGTAGAACTGGGTCTGGTTGGGCTGGTTTTGGTAGTGCCGGGTGTTGTTGAACTGGCTTGGTGTCTCTGCGGTAATGGTGTTGTGCAGAATCGTTGCAGTGCTGGCCCTCAGTGGCAGCAGGAAGAAGAACACTAGGCCAATGGTGTCCATGGTCGTCTTCGGGTCGGTTTTCATCCCTCCAGCTTGGAACAGAGGAAGTGGTTTTATCAGATCTGTGTGCTCTGAAGCAATGCCATGAGATGAGGAAACAAAAACAGAAGAAAGTTGTGAAATGTCAGCTGGGTTGCAGGATCATTTCCTCACAGCGCACCTTAAATAACCCTGTTTCATCTTTAATAAGCAGCACAGACAGATTTTAACACTTTTATGAACCATAAATCCTGTTTTCTTTCTATAAAAACAATATAAAAATTCTGTTTTTTGATATCAGTGTTATGTGAGATGTTCAGAACTGCAATTCTTCACAAAAAGTCAGGGTCGTTTTGTTTTTAAGAAAAATGTGGCAGTTTTTTCCCCCAACAAAAAGGTTTTACCTGCATGATTTGGAAAGTTTTTTTTAATGTATTTTTTACAATAAGAATTTTACATTAAAGGAGTAAAACAGTTAAAAACAGTTGAGTTTTGAGAAGAGTCAATTATAAAATATAAAAAAAACTTGTGAAAAGGCCACTATTGTGAAAAAAAAGTGAAATATTTTTCAATGAATTTACATGAAAAAAAGTTTCAAATTTTTGGAAGTGATAGGTGCGTGTTTTAAATAAAAAGGTGCAAAAAGATCTTTTTGCAAAAAAAGAAATGATTTTTTTTAAGTTGTTAAAAAAGAACCCCAACAAAACTGAAAAAAAAAACCTGTAAAATTGAGACTTTTTCTAAAAGAAATTGCACAAGAAAAAAAAATCTTTTTAGTAAGTTGGGATTTCTTCCTCACTGCACCGCTCTCTAAAACAGATGTCAAACTTATCTCAACACATCTTTTTTTTTTTTTTAAGAACCTGCAATTTTTGCAAATGTCAACATTTTTTTAAAGAAAAAAGTAGAATTTTTACAATCGAACAATGCAATTCTAAAATAGTCAGAATTTTCAACAAAAAGTTGGGAATTATATGGGAAAAAATTGACAGTGTGCTTTTATGAAAAAGTTGCAGTATTGTCAAATCCACAGTTTTGCGAAGGAAAAAACTGTGCAGGAACATTCAAATTAAAACTATATTAGATGTTACAAAGTTGTTGTTTAAACTGTAACCAAATTTTCAATTATGACTAAGTCATATTTTTAAGTTTGACTTTTTCTTTTTTTTTAATCACCAAAAATGTGGTTTATTTTACAGCAAAAGTTCTTACAAAACGTACAAACCTCACAATTTTACAAGGGTTGCATTAAATCGTAATTTTATGACAAGTTGTTGTTTTTGCACGTCAATATTTTACTTAATAGAAATTGAAATCTTCCAAATTCTTAATTTTGTCACAAATCTTTGCTTCCTTTAAAAAAAAAAAAAAGTTATGATTAAAATAATTTTAAAAAGCGCCAGCATGTCCGAGCCACTGTCAAGCCTGGTGGTGGAGGAGTGATAATTTAATGGTTTACGACGGTGATTTTATTTATGAATTAAATGATGACTGTATCTGAACTTACTTTTTTCACACAGACAGACTGTCAGCAGATGTCTAAAATAATCACATTAAAGATCACCGATCCTCTCTGAACAACAGTTTTCAGCTTTAGGTTACAAATCAGATTAGTGGTCCCGGCTCGATTCTTTACCTCAGCAGCAGGTGCAGATGGGGGGGGTTGAGTTCCGGCGCTGTTGGATGTTGATAGTGGGTCGTGGTCCGGCTCTGAGCTGCTGCCTGAAACAAAATGTCCCCCAAATGAAAGCAGGAACTGAGTGCTGAAAAGCTCAAGGGGTTGCCTCACTGACAGGAAATGTAACGTGTGACATCGATGAGAGTATTTCTAAACATAGATGTTCATGTTTCACACCAGCGCTGAGACACTGAAGTTTCTCTGAATTATTTCTGCAAACCTGTCAGTCCAGGAACAGAAACTGTCCGCTGCCACACACAGACGATTCAGGCTAAAAACACTAAAAACTGGTTTCATTCAGTCTAAAAACATTCTAAACTTGTTTTCCTTCACAAAAGATGCTCTAAACTGGTTTAAACAGTCCTCCTTCGTCTTGTTTTGATACCTTAATCAGTTCATAAGTTTAAATTATCCAAGCGTACTTAAATGCAGCACATGTAGAAGCTTTCACAGCACTGATTGGTCAGATGTGTAGCCGCAAGAATAAAAATATAAACTGGAAAAAAAAATGTTTAGAATGGCGCTGCCCTGGTGGCAGCCTGCTGCAATGGTGTCAGATGTGGTCTACCTAGAGGACTTTTACTGGGAATTCTGGGAGATTTTAACAACTGAAGTGAAACAGAGAGAAAAAAAGAGGCTTCAATATTTTTTTTTCTCACCGTGGAGAATGTCAGATCCCTGGAAGTAGAGTAGCTTGTAACATTGATAAACTGCAGGAATATCAATATCAGGTCAGCTTCTCCGTGTCCATATGAGATGATACCGATGAAGACTAAAGACTTCACAGACTGAATAAGTGGTGCTGAAGTTCTGACAACAGATCTGTGTCATCAACACAGAAGTTCTTTTACCAACCACCAGAGGCTGCAGAGAGAGGGTCGAGGTTCTTTGCCAGTCACAAAGAAAGCAGTGTGGCCTCACTGTAACTTAGTAACTTTTATTAGCTAGTACTAAAACATTTTATTTTAAAGCCACTTATGTACACATATTTTTACATGTGCATGCACATACATGTAAAAACAAAAGCAACTTTATTAGATGTGGAATATAAAACTCTGGAAAGAAAATTCTACAAGTTCACATTTATTTGTTCATGTAACATGAAATAAGTTTAAAAGAGTTTAAGCGATCCATGTTCTGAAGTTAGCGTCTGACTCGGGGATGCACCAGTACCAGTATTTCAGTGACCCGTAACGAGTTGATACCACTGATGCTCATGTGGAGAAGGCTGAACTAGACGGTACCAGACTGAAGCAGTCTGAAGCGGTCCGGTTCAACAGTGGTTTCCTCCTCTTCAGGTCGTCTTCAGGTCCCACTGGGAACACTGCGATCCGGATTTGCATTTAACATTTGAATTTTAGGATGCAGAATTGTGATTTGATGTCAGAAAGTTTGAGATTGTATGAGAATACTAGTTTGGTACTGGGTCGGTGCATCCCGTCTCTGGCTTTGATGGCGTTAGGTTGTGAGGTGGAATCAAAGGAAGGTTTTGGTTAAATGGGTCAGTAAAACTGCCGGAGTTTCCTCCTCAGACAACCAGGGGCATGTTCTCTAAGTCCCTTAGAGCTTCCAGGCAGGACTCCCTGGACGTGGAGCCCTGCATCTGGTGGCCCTCCTCTTGTGGACCCGCTGTGGCCCCCTCCTTCAGTGGGGTCCCAGCTTCCTGCCCCGCCTCTGGTACTTCCTCCTGGCGCTCCTCTTCTGTGCTGCTGTCTGCCCTAACCTCCTCCAGCATGACGCTGGCATCACACGGGCCCACCAGTCCTCCGGTTTCGGCCCGGTCCGTGGCCCAGTAGCCCGCAGCACTCACCAGGTCCATGTTGGACCGTGAGGTTCTGGGGACGTACACCCGCCGCTGGAGGACGCAGATCTGGGCCACCAGCACGACTATGGCGACAATCAGGCAGACGATCAACCCCCCTGCTGACCCCACGGCGATCAGGCCTAGCTCGGTGTCAATCAGGCAGTCGCCACGGGAACCGTCAGTCCCAGCGCTTGAGTTCTGTTGGTCGGTGGGGTAGAGGGGGGTCTCCGCGGCTGAGGTCAGGGTGCTCCCTTGCTCTTCTGGGTGATATGTGTATGTCTGGATGGTGGAAGGTTCTGGATCAGCATCAACCAGACTGAGCAGGACCTGGCTGAGCAGCAGAACCAGGAACAGTGTTCTGATGCTTTCCATCACGTTCTGAAGGGAAGAAACCAGTTCAAATGGATCAGACTCAACCTGCATCAGTTACAGCCTGTTCAGGACCAAGACCAGACAACAGAGAAGACATTTGAAGGATTAAAACCTTTAGAATGACAAAACGAGGACAACAGATGAGTTTGAATGAACTTTTAAAGCACGTGTTCAACACCCGGCTCACAGGCTGAACCTGACTTGCCTCTTCATTTTATCTGGTCCATGTTTGCTTTAAAAGACGATCATGAAGTTCTGAGCTAACGTTTGATTCAGTTCTGACATCAGGTCAGATGCCATTTTACAACAAACCATTTGTTTTAATATCATCTTGTTTTGAAATTTGCAATTATACAGGAAGATTTTGTGATTTTTATTATAAAAGCCTCAATTTTACAATAACAGTCAAATTTTGTGAGATTGAGATTTGATAACATTCTTTTTTTTTCTAATTTTATGACTGAGTCCAGGAAGTAGCAGTAAAACTCACAACATAGCTGGTTGAGAGATAATTTTTCAATTTTTTATATAAGTGTATGTGTGTGTGTGTGTGTGTGTATAGAGAGAGAGAGAGAGATATTGCAAATATATATTGCAAATATTTGTGGTGTGTGT
>JBAMYA010000005.1:15854088-15867256 GCA_037176975.1 Arrhamphus sclerolepis
ACAGTTGATGGGAACACACACAGATCCGCATATTCTTGAGCTGGATTTTCATTAATGCTAATAAGTTGGATGGAACCCGACTATTGTGTGCATCAAACCATTCTCCCTAAAAGTCATAGGCTACACTGGGCTGCTCAGCTGTCTGTCTCCCTCTCCGCACACGGTACTGTCTGTTAGCGGGGCGGAGTAACGTAACGCTAACCCTCAAATCATGCTGCGGTGTTTGTGAGAGCTGCCACCTTCCCGCCCCACGCACAGAGTGAAATTCTACAACCCCGACACAGGAGAAATAAAAGAGAACTTATAACACGGAGCTAATATGTTTGCAAGCAAGGTGCTGATATGTATTAGTTTTTAAAGCTAACGGCAAATAACCAGCTACAGCATTATGCCAGTTCCAGACGGCTAAATGTTATTTGTTTTTTCTTTCACTAAACGAAGCAACACATCATAGCTTACTTTTAAACACATATATGGTGTCAGCAAAGATTCTCACTGCTGCAGATGCTCTTATCTAGAATGAGGTCATGTGACGCTATGTTGAGGGGAAACTGCTCCATGTTTGGGTTCAGCTCTAAAAGGACTCTTCCTCCCACCACTCCAGGGTCTGGAGAGCTGTCTGAAGGGTCCAGACAACTACAACAGCCAGGTTCTGATTGAAGCCACTGTCATTGCTCTGACAAAGCTGCAGCCGCTCCTCAGCAAGGTAAGCCTGCAGATCCTGGATCCACCGCCAGGTGTCCTCACAGCCTGTCCTGCTGATTCATCTGTAGACAGCAGCATTGGAGGACCCCGGTTCTGCTGGGTTCCTGACAGACACTCTCCTGAATATGTGTGTGCACGTGCAGGACTCGCCCATGCACAAAGCTCTGTTCTGGGTGGCGGTGGCCGTGCTGCAGCTGGACGAGGTGAACCTGTACTCCGCCGGAACCGCTCTGCTGGAGCAGAACCTCCACACTCTGGACTCCATGCGCGTCTTCAATGACAAGGTAGAGCACATGCACATGTACCAGTACAGCCACCAATCCACCAACAGGACCAGTACAGACACCAGTCTAGACAGTCTAGAGAACTTGGAAACACCTGAGAACATGGGTTTAAGAATAAGAATAAAAAATCCTTCATTCGTCTCACAATAGAGAAAGTTTTACGTTACAGCAGCACAAGAGAAGTACCAAAATAGTAAAAATATAAGCAATATAAACAGCATAGGCGTCGCAACCATTCATGTGGGGTGACGTGTCCTCCCCCACTTTTCAAAATTGTCCATTTGGATCCTCCCAGTTTTTCCATCTAAAGATATTGTAAAGTCTAACTGGATGTAATGAAAGGACGAAGGAGGAGGTACTCAGCAAACTGTCGTTTAATTAGGAAATAGAAAAAGTTATTGTTGGCTGCAACAACGCCAAACACGCTTTGTCTGTGATCTCCTTTAAGCACCGCATCACGCGCACACACAAAAAAACACTTGTCCCACCTCCTTTCCTTCCTCATCCAATCACACGCTGGCCTTAGACTTGCAGTATTCAATGTATCTCAGACAGTCAGAAACAACCAAACATGTTTAACAATAGTGTAAAATCATACTGAACAGCTGCAGATTCACTCACTATGAGTCTGCCCAGCACTGTTTTTAGTGCTTCACCAAAGAATCAAATGACTTGATTGATAAAAGAATATCAGCACCATTGAAAGTCGATAATGGATTTTCCTGGTTACCTGCAACCATCCACCAAGTTGCGAGCATAAACAAAGATAGTTCAGATTATACTGTAACCACCACTTCATCAACTGTCTCTGGAAGACTGTCTGGAGACCTGCAGTAATTTTAAAATTACCCCTGACGTCTGTGTTTTTAAGAGTGCATTTGGACGGGATAGCTGAGGTCTGTGTTTTCTGTAATTTACAGACAATAATTCTCAGATATGTCATCAAAGCGTTCGTAGCTTCATATCTGGTGCTGCAATCATACGAGCAATGGCGTATGATTGATTGATTATCCGTTGTGGATAAATATTGTGTTTCAAGTGTGTGATCAGTGATCATGCAGCTATACTTTGATTAGCGAGCAAACACTAAAATGTTAACTTAACCACGACACTGGTGTCCATGGTAACGGTAAACAAAACAACCGGCACTTTGTTGTAGTGAGCAATATTTTTTCTTACAGCATGCGGCCATGCAAGTCATTCATCTCATCATCACTATTCTGTTGGCTCTGAAATGGTTTATTTTTATTGCTCTCCAGCTTAATGTTGACTTCTTTTTTTTGTGTTCAAAAATGTCATTGACTACATTATGCATAGCTGACGCCATAATTTCACCAGGGAAAAAGCGTTTGCACTGGATTAAAATAATCCCTTGACCTCAGTTATACCATTTTATAAAGCCAATAACGAGGCAATGAGTGTCACCATTGCTTGACATAAAGGCATGTTGTCTTACAACTTATGTTAAATTAAAAATGAATGAAATAATTAAGGTAAAATACACCCCAAAAGTCATTGTTGGTGTCTTTCAAATAAAGATAAATTGTGATAAACTGTGTCAAAATAAATTTAGTAACAAACGGGCAGATGCATCTATGCACTCCCTGAATGAGGATTTATTATTGAATGAAATATTTACTTTAACGTCAAAGTAGATTTCTAACAACCCGTTAAAATGCACCAGAATAAAGAAAACCCCATTAAATGTTTTGTGGGGGAGGACCCTCAGTGTCCCCCCTTCAAATGCTTCCAACGCCAATGATAAACAGTATAATAAAATAAAATAGAGCATACACATATATGTGTGTGTATATATATATATATATATGCTTTTTTTTTTTTTTTTTTTTATTTACACCATTGCACATTATGTCTGGTTGATATTTTTTCACATGAACAGTTTTGAGTCCAGCCTGCTGTTTTGTCCTGCAGAGTCCAGAGGAAGTCTTCATGGAGATCCGTCGTCCTCTGGAGTGGCACTGTAAGCAGATGGATCACTTTGTGGGCCTCAACTTCAGCGCCAACTTCAACTTTGCTCTGGTGGGCCACCTCCTCAAAGGTAAAGCAGCCGCCGGTGTCTTGTATCAGCACAGGGACGTACCGCTGACGTCTGAGCTCTGAGTGGGCGGGGCTCCCTCCACCTGCGATCCATGATGCCACAATGATGATGATGGTGGCGCTCAGTGTTTCTCTGTCATGTCTGCAGGCTACAGGCACCCGTCCGCCACCACGGTGGCAAGGACGGTGAGGATCCTCCACACGCTGCTCGCTCTGATCAGCAAACACCTGAAGTGTGACAAGTTTGAGGTCAACACCCAGAGCGTGGCTTACCTGGCAGGTACATAGCCGGTCTGACCCAGTTCCGACATCAAAAAGTAGAATCACTGATCGTGATTTAGCAAATGTTTGCAAAAGATTTTGCAACAAAAAGTTTCTTTTTTATTTTTTTGAAATTGAACTTTTTAAATAAAAAGAATTCATGATTTTAGGACAAAACTATGACATGATACAAAATTTGCAATTTCATGTTATAATTGTATATCAAAATGTTGCAAAAAGTTTTCCAACAAAAAAAACGAATTTTGAATTGAAAAAAAATCCCAATTTTGTGACATTGGTGACTGTACCATAGTCTTCGTTTTTTTTTTTTTTGTATTTGTGACCTTAGTACAGAAGTCTACATTTTGACAGTATGTTGCAAAATTTGCCACTTTGAAACAAAAAGTGCTCTTTTTTTTAATGGAAAAATTTTTTTCTTCTAATTTGCACTTCTATAAAAAAAAGTTACTTTAATACAAAAGCTTCAATTTTATGGTAAAATTCACCATTTCACCAAAATTTGCTTTCTTTCAAAGTCTAGCTTTTTTTTTATTTCAAGATTCTGTTAAAAAAAATTATGCTTTTTGGACAAAAGATTCTTATGAAATTTCAGGGGGGTCATACCCACGTGTGCACTATGTGTTTAGATGGACCACTTTGGTAGATCTTTGATCAGAAGTTAGAGAATCTGAAGCATTTGGTCTGAGTCTGGTCCTGGTTCTGGTCCTCTCATCCTTGCTTCCCCTTTCTGCAGCTTTGCTCACAGTGTCAGAGGAGGTCCGGAGTCGCTGCAGCCTTAAACACAGGAAGTCCTTGCTGATTTCGGACCTCTCTGTGGACCCAGTACCCATGGAAACCTACTCCAGTCACATGATCGATCCCTCCTGCAGGTGAGGCTGTTGTCATGGAGACAATTGAACAGTGAAGGTTTTAAGAAAGAGGAGTTCACTTGGAAGTCAAACTTTGCAGATGTTGTATTAGGCTGGTTTCACCTCCTCCCAACCTTCTCCACTCATCTTCAGAACACTACAAGAGCCTCAGCCATGGACGTCTCCTCAGGTGTCTGAGCGCTACCTTTCAGCCCATCACTACCCTCCCGTGGGCCAGATAAGCCCACGAACACGCAAGTCCATGAGCCTGGACATGGGCCAGCCCTCCCAGGCCAACACCAAGAAGCTCCTGGGTGAGAGCATCCATCAGTGATGATGATGATGAATGCCACTTTCCATGTTCAGTCCATGTGGTCTTCATGTGTTGTGTGTGTGTGTGTGTGATCCAGGTACCAGGAAGAGCTTTGACCACCTCATATCAGACTCAAAAGCACCAAAGAGACCCGAGATGGAGTCTGGGATGACCACCCCTCCCAAGATGAGACGTGTGGCTGAGAACGACTATGAGATAGGTGAGGGATCTGGACCGGGTCTTGGTGCCGCTGTGGACTTCAGAACAGATGTTTGATGGAATCCTCCTTTGTTTCCCCAGAAACGCAAAGAATCGCAAACTCCCACCTTCGTAAGGTGTCCGTGTCTGAGTCCAACGTCCTACTGGATGAGGAGGTTCTGACTGACCCAAAGATCCAGGCTCTGCTGCTCACTGTGCTGGTGAGGACACAAACCTCAGTACTCATGTCATGTGACCACTCATATGACTTGGTGCTCCTACTGAGCTCTCTGTTTTCTGGTGTCCAGGCCACGCAGGTCAAATACAGCACTGATGACTTTGACCAGCGGATCCTGTACGAGTACTTGGCTGAGGCCAGCGTAGTCTTCCCCAAGGTCTTTCCAGTTGTGTACGTATCAAATACAGTCTTGTGACTGTGATGTGTACAGTTGTCAGTGGAGGAACCGCAGGCTCTAGTGGTCAATACAGCAGTGACTAACCATGTGACTGTCTCCTCAGCTACAACCTGCTGGACTCCAAGATCAACACTGTGCTGTCCATGTGTCAGGACACCAACCTGCTGAACCCGGTCCATGGCATTGTCCAGAGTGTGGTGTACCACGAGGAGTCGCCCCCCCAGTACCAGCCCTCCTACCTGCAGAGTGAGTCATCTCCACACATCCACCACCTTAACTTCTTGCAGGTCAGTGAAGTGGTTCTGACCCATCAGCTTATCTGCTGCCTTCTGCTCCTCTTTTCAGGCTTCGGATTCAATGGACTCTGGAGGTTTGCTGGACCCTTCTCAAAGGTAGGAACTACACCTGCCACACCTCCCCTCCATCATTTATATGTCAAGGCCTCACAGGATTCAGCCCGTTATGCTGTGACATGATGAGGTGATGAATGCAGCAGGTGTTGGTCTTCAAACATTTGATTTCTGTCCTTGGATTGTGAAAGCAGAGAGGGCACAGCTAGGACAGAGGGAATTGTTGGAAGATGAGAGTTTTCTAGATGTAGAGAGGGATGATTCTGCTCTAGTAGGTACTGGTAGCTTGTTCCACCATTGAGGAACCACGTGGGGAACCGTCTCCACTGGGATCTCCTTGAAGAGAGGTGAAGGCCAGTCCATGTTCTAGAAGGGGTGTGGACCTTTACACTTGAGGACCCTAGAACACCTGGTAGGAAGGTGTCAGTGACTTACAGTTCATCCAGAAAGATCTTACAGCTTTATTCCAAAATGGATTAAATACATTTATCCTCAAAACTTTTCACACAATACCCTCTAATGACAACATGATTTTTTTTTCTCCAAATTTATTAAAAATGAAAAACTAAGAAATCACAACTTTCACAGCCTTTTCCATGAAGCTGGAAATTGAGCTCAGGTTCATCCTGTTTCCACTGATGATCCTTAAAATGTTTCTACAGCTTCATTGGTGTGTGCCTTTCCAAATCATGTTTAATCAACCAAATTTACCAATGTTGACTCCTGTCTATATGAGGTCCCACAGTTGACAGTGAAGTCGGAGCGCAGACCAAGCATGAAGTCAAAGGAATTGTCTGTTGACATCAACACAAATCTGGGGAAGGGTCCAGAAACATTTCTGCTGCGTTGAAGGTCCCAATCAGCACAGTGGCCTCCATCATCTGTAAATGGAAGAAGTCTGGAACCACCAGAACTCTTCCTTGAGCTGGCCAACCATTTAAACTGAATTGGGGGAGAAGGGCCTTCGTCAGGGAGGTGACCAAGAACCTTTACTAAGGAGTGGCCAGACTAAAACCACATGGACTCTCAGACCATGAGAAATAAAATTCTCTGGTCTGACAAAATAAAGATTGAACTTTCTGGCATGAATGCCAAGCATCATGTTTGGAAGAAACCAGGCACGGCTCATCAGATGGCAAATACCATCCCTATAGTGAACCATGGTGGTGGCAGCATCAGGCTGTGGGGATGTTTTTCAGTGACAGGAACTGGGAGACTCGTCAGGATAGAGGGAAAGATGAACGTAGCATTGTACAGAAACATGCTGGCTGAAAACTTGCTCCAGAGTGCTCTGGACCTCAGACTGGGATTGTGCGTAGAGTTTTGAGGAAAAAAATTAATTTAATTCATTTTGGAATAAGGCTGTAAGATAAAATGTGGACAAAGTGAAGCGCTGTGAACACTTTCTGGATTAACTGTGTGTTTTACTGGGGCAGCCACAGGTACACAGAGGTGTGACATGGACCCTTCAGGGTCTTATCACACAAGTTATTTGGTCGTGGTTAGATGTGTTGATGCTGAGTCAGCTACGGTCTTATTGTCTATATGTTGAAGAGCACATTTGTAAAAGTGAAGGCCCATGGATCAAATCCAGCCTAGCACCTCATCTCATCATGCCCACGAGAGTGTTTAAAGACAGGATTTCAATGTGACTGCCCATTTGAGTCAGCACTGACATCAAAAAGTGGAACAACTGAGATGGGTTTTTGAAAAATGTGCTTTTTTAAAAACAAGAATTTGTGATTTTTATGACAATAAGGTTAAATTATACAAAAAAGACATTTTGTTGCAAAAATCACTTTATTTAAAAAGATGATGCTGCAAAGTTCAACATTTTACAACAAATTTCCTTTCTTTTAACAAAAAAGTCAGCTTTTTTAAAAGTTGTGAATATACAAGAAATTTTTAATTTTACTACAAAAGCCTCAATTTTATGATAAAAGGTTTGAATTTTGTAAAATTTGAGATATGAGTAAAGAATAACCAGCCCTTTAACAGTAACGGTGGTGATGGTGTAGTCCTTTAACGGTAACCATGGTGATGGTGTGGCCCAGGATGAAATAAGAGTTTGGCTCTTCTTTTGTAGAGTGCAAAGTGATGTGAGTGGGGAACCAAAGCAACATGGTCAGAGAAGGATAACTGGTCATCCACCATAACACCCTGGTTCTGGTGGGCAGGGATGGACAACACTTCTGTCTGACAGGTTCAGTTGAAGGAGTTGTTCCTTCATCCAGCTAGGTCAGAGAGACCAGCTGAGATGCATGCAGAGACTGTGGGGTCATCTTAGGCCTAGGTGATTCATCGAAAATTAATCGAAACTGACATTTAGAACCAATAACCGACGCAATCATGTCTATGTTGGTTATTTTGGTTTTGTCTCCTGTTATCTCCCTCCCAGCTGTGCTAGTTCATATACTGCCTCACAAACATGCTACTAACATGTTTGTAGTCACATGACTCTGCCCCCCCATTCCATGCACCACTTGGAGGCCACCTGGAGAAAACTGAGCAAGACCTGATACTTGTTTACAAGAGATTATTAGTTACAACTATTTACATTTTCTTTTTTGTCTGGTTTTTGTCTATGTTTGTACATTGTGTTTTAAAACTTTGTTTACGAGATGCACTCTAAAGGAACACCTAAAGCACCTAAAATTACATCAAATCACTTCTTCTGATTTTTGCTTACTGTGGAATTTTAGCAATTATGTTTTTAATGTTTTTTTATTTAATACTTAATGGATTTGTCTGTAAACATGGGTGCGATGGGGATCTTTTGAGATGTTTTTATATCGGGATTTTGCTTTACTCAGTCCTGGACTAGAAAAACGCTCTAACGTGTTTACTGCGCCCCGCAGCAAACACAGATACCCGACTACGCTGAGCTCATCGTCAAGTTCCTGGAGGCTCTGATTGACAGCTACCTGCCGGCAGCCGATGAGGAGCAGCTGAGGACGCCAACGTCCCCCTACCCGCCCACCAGCCAGAGCCAGCTTAGCATCACTGCCAACCTCAACCTGTCCAACTCCATGACCTCACTGGCTACATCACAGCACTCCCCAGGTCTGTATTTGGTAGATAGTTCCTTTAGTGGGAGTCCAAGTGTGAACGAACCTCCTCCTTGGTCCGTTACAGTGTGGGACTTGGTTGGATCCACTGATTTGAAAAACTAAAACCTGATCTATGCTTCTGCTTAGCAGCTTTGCACATCAGCTACACCAGCTCTTTTATAATTCTGTGTTATTGTTTCCATCACTCTGTAATTCCACCACCAATCACCAGGTGGCAGTGTGGGTTAATTACTTCCTGTATGTAGTGCAGCCATAGCAAAGGAGCAGATGAAGTATATTTTACGTATTCTGGAGCTGATAAATGCTGAGCACCAGTCGTTTTTAAAGACAGCAGCAAACTATCATTTTACCCAACTTGAAAACGAAAAAGAAAATGTAGCAAATTGAAATACGAAGATGAAGGACAAATCTCGGCAAATCACTTTACCGGTGGCAGCAGTGCTCCACGTTTGCAAAATCAAATACAGAAGACGACAATGAAAATAAAGACACGCAAACTACAATGTAATTTTACTGATATTTAATTTTAAGAATAATTTTTTTAAATCACAATTTCGTAAAATTTGCAATTTTACAACAAAAAAATTGGTTTTAGCACAAAAAAGTCACAAAATGGGCAGTTTTACAACAAAAGTAAAAGTTGTAGTTATGAGTGTTTCAATTATACAAGAGAATTGTCGTTTCAGGATGAAAACTCATTTATGTTGTAAAATGTAAAATTTTTGTTTTTATGGCAAAAATAGTTTTCCATTTCAGATCAAAAACGGGTGATTTTTGTGAGAGAAATTTGGAATACAAATTAAATTTCATAACATGAACTTAAATTTTATGTCAAAGTTGTGATTTGACGCAACTATGGCGGAGCTACAGAGGGCTGAGGTTTCTCACTGATATCATCCAGATGTATTTAATAAGCCTAATCTTTCTAAATCTACTCAAGTTGTCTTGACTGGATTCAAAAGATTTGCCAGTAGGGGGTCAGAAGAACCCTGGATCTGCTGGTACAACATGTTCTGGACCAGGTGTACGCTCTCACGGTGCTGTGCTTTCTGTCCACGTGTCTCTCCAGGTGTGGACAAGGAGAATGTGCAGCTGTCGCCCAGCTCAGCTCTGTCCAGCGGGGGGCGTACCCGCCACGGCTCAGCCAGTCAGGTGCAGAAGCAGCGCAGCGCCAGCAGCTTCAAGAGGCCCAGCATCAAGAAGATCGTGTGAAGACCCACCGGGCCGCACCGGGCTGCCTGCCTCCACCCTGGTTTCTCCTGGTTCTCCATCGCTGTTGCTTTGGCGAACGAGTGGTTCTGGATTCTTGATGGAGGAACATTCGCAAACCCGGCTGTGCTGCTGAGAACTTTATTTCCCTGTTTGATTTTTTTGGACGGCCCGATCTGCTGCAGATGCTTTTCTGTCCTCCGAAGGCTCCGCCTCCCTGCAGAGGGGGCTGATGGGAGACAGTCAAGGGCAACGAGGAAGACGAGGACGTGACCTGCAGGGGCCACTGGGCCCCAGCCTCAGACTGCTGACCTCAGCGGGTCCATCACATCACTGCATGTTCTTACTGGACATCCGTGGACAAACATGCTGTACCCTCCCACTCCTACCAGTCCCCCCAGCCCTCTCAGTATTTCCAGTCCCCCAGTTCTCACAATCCTTCCATTCCTGCAGCCTCCTAGCCCCCCTCCCATTTGTCTAGCCCTTCCAGTCTTTCCAATCGTACCATTCCTCCAGTCCTCCCAGTCATTCAGTCCCCCAGCCTTCCCAGTCATGTACAGATCCTCTCAAACATATATATTTGGTTCTTTGTGGGTTCCGCCTCATCAGGTTCTCCAGTACACTGAGGTCCAGTCCTCTTCCACCCAGACCACTGTGCCCCCTCCCCCCACTCAAGCTCAAGTCCCAGAAAACTCAGAACAGCTGTGGGACGTTGTAAAGTGATGGTCCAGAACCACAGTGGAGTGGTTTGGTTTAGGTTCTGGTTCTGGACTGCTGCTAAATCAGGTGACAGGAAGACACGAGAAAGAGGATTTTCAAAATAAAAGCGGACCACAGCTGTTCCTTTTCCTGTGGAGTTTTGACTTTAGACTGTCCAGACAGCATCCAAACCCCTGACCTCTCCCCGCCCAGACTGTCCCAAACCCAACCTGACAGTCCTGACACACACACACCCCTCCCCGAAGGTCTTCAGCAGTCATGTAAATACAGAAGCGTGCTTTCATCTGTTTCTGTGGGTTTTCTGGAGACTTTTGTCTGAAGCAGCGCTGCGTTTGGATCTGTGGTCAACGGGGAGACAGAGCAGCAGGAAACAAGGAGCTACAATGCTCACGCTAGCCAGCAGAGGCAGTACTGAGATGCCTAAACATTTGCTGGACTGAGGGGATGAAGTGGTCAGCAGGGGGCGCTGTAGACTTGGTGCTGTAATAACCAGATAAAACTAAACCCAGACAGAGATGTTCTGGATGGTTCCGTCAGGAGGTGGAGCAGTCTCTGAGCGGGACATGGGAGTGCTCGGTTCTGTCACCTGCCGGGTGGTGGAAGATGGGGGTGTGTCCAAAACCTCCAGTCCTGCAGTGATGTGTCTCCATGGAAACGATTCCAGCTCAGCTCCTCATGCACACTCTTCTTGTGCGTGTCTGTTCAGCTCGTTATCAGCAGGAACAGTTCTGGTTCTGAAAAAGAGAGGTCAGATTGGAGTCGCCAAAACCAGCACCAGAGTCGTGGTTCTGCTGGTTCCAGCTGGGTTACTGGTGGACAGGTGTGGCCCCGTCCATTCAGCTCAGACTCTTACTGCTGATTGGTCTGTAGAACACTGAAGTAATTGTAGCTCGCAGTCAGAAAACACCTGATCAGGTGTCCATGGACCCACCTCCTGACCATGTGGAGAGTCTACGGTCCGAGCTGAGCTCTGCCCACTCTGGCTGCAGTCTGAGCTGATGAACGCCTCGTTAACGGACACTTTCCGCTGTCTGAGCGGAGGCCATGCAGGTGGACAGACTGCAGGACACACCTGGACCCTAAGATGAGCAGCTGTCTTGCACTAATCTGAAGCAGTCGAGGATGTAAAGAAGAAAAAACCTCCACATGTGGCATGTTTTCTTTGATGTTATGCAAATCTAACGTCTGTAGAGTATTAGTCTGAGTTTTGTTTTTAATGCGGTATGTGTGACAATTGTAAATACTTTGTGTACAATTTGAGATGGTATATTTACTACACTGTACATAGCTGTGATATTGTATCATTTTTGTTTTTGTAAAGCAGTTAGTTTCTGTATAATAATACACAAATGGAACTATTCCAGTGTTAGTAATAAAATGTTCTGCTCTTCAGCATCTGACTGCTTTCTACAAGTTTAGTAATGATCATCGATCAGCATTGATGCAAACAAGTACCCCTTTTATTAAAGTAACAGATGGTTTTTCTTTTAACTCATTCAACTGTCTGCTGGAACTAAAATAAAAATGTGAAAGCCAGAAAACTTAAGAAATGTCCTCATGTAGGTTCTGATGTCACAGATAACTGGGGTGATGAGAGACAGCTGAGCAGCCTGTCTACCATGACAACCATGTGTAGAAGTCGCAAAATTTCCACCACAAGTTAATCATTTTTACTATGACGCCCAATGTACAACAAAAAAATTGTCAAGTGATTGTTATAACGGCCTAAAGCCAGTAGGTGGCACTAGTGGGAAGTAGCGCGTGTCATTTGAATGCGGCAGAGTGAGGTCACCGTGCTGTAACCTGCTGAGACGCTGCCTGAAAGGAAGTCACCTCACTAGAAGAAAACAACTCTGCATCCAAATGAAGATAGATTTGTGTCTATTATTCAACCAGAAAAAAGGTTACTGCAGTCAAAAAATATATATTTTCAATAATAACCTTCACAAAACAAATTTTTTCAAAGTAAAAGAAAGTGAATGTAAAATATATTTAAGCACTGTTTTTATTTGATTGAAAATGTTTTCTTTGACGTGAAGATTTATTTAATTGAAAATACTTTTTTTTTTTTTAATTGAAGTAGCCTAATCTTTTTTTTTTTTTTTTGTACTTAGGTATGTACTTACATATTCTGGATAGGACATTTATGTCTTTATTATTCAGCAGGAAAAAGTTGCTTCAATCAAAAAAATATTTTCAATCAAAGAAACTGTTCAAATGCAAAATTTAAATTGAAAAAGTATATATATTGATTTGTTTAATCGATTGAAATGAGAAAAAGGTTTTTTTTTGTTTGTTTGTTTTTTTGTTTTGTTTTTTTATAATTTTGACACCAACATCCCGCGGTGGGCTGATGCTTTCCCATTGGTCAGACATGTTTGAATGACAAATGTCTACACCAACGACATATTTTTGACAAGCAAGTCATGGTCGCCGGCGAGTAGTGGTGGTGGAGTTGGTAGTGGTGCAACGGATCACCGTTAATCCATGATCCGAAGATTGAAAAAAAAAAAAAAAAAAAAGTTACACTGTATGGAGCACATATTTCTGTCAAGCGATAGTCATGTCTAGCAGTAGCAGTCCAAGGCAACTCCTTATAATCTACCTCCAGTAAAAACTAATAACTTGACAGTATACGGTGATCAAGTGTGGTTTGTTAAATATTAGATCTCTTTCCTCTAAAGCTCTTTTGGTAAATGATCTGATCTCTGATC
>JBAMYA010000005.1:15867670-15888223 GCA_037176975.1 Arrhamphus sclerolepis
CCCAAAACATCACTGCTCTAGAGGAGATCTGCATGGAGGAATGGGCCAAGATATCAGCAACAGTGGTGAAAACCTTGCAAAGTCTTACAGAAAATGTTTGACCTCTGTCATTGCTAACAAAGTATTGACATGAACTTTTGTCATTGAACAAATACTTATTTCCCATTGTCATTTACAAATAAATTCTTTAAAAATCAGCCAATGTGATTTTCTGGATTTTTTTTTTCTCATAGTTGAGATATACCTATGATGGGAATTACAGGCCTCTCATCTTTTTAAGAGGGAGAACTGGCACAATTGATGGTTGACTAAATACTTTTTCTCCCCACTGTACTTTAAGTTTTGTAATGCAAAGAACCAAAACTAGTGAACCACGTGTGGCCCTTTTCCACTAGTACCTACTCAGCTCGGCTCTGCTTTAAGGGTTTTCCACTAGGTCATAGTAACAGGTCGTATCTCCTTTTTTCGCACCTACTTGGTTGAGGTTCTAACCGAGCTGAGTCAGGCTCAAAATGCAACGTCACCAGGATGCAGGCCACTGATTGGCCAGAGAGTGACATCACTAAATAAGTCTTGAGAGCGACTCCTTCATACCAGCCATATTTAAAATTCGGCAACAGCGAATGGGATTTACTTTACCTTTACAACTATATTTTTATGACTAAATTTTGATACAACTAAAAATGGCAAGCAAGCCCTCTCCTTGGTGAAACAAGGATGCCTTGACATCCTCCATTGTTGTTGTTATCGCATATGTGACCAGAGTTGTCACTTATAAAGACGTCACCACGTTTTGGGCCACCTTATCATGAAGGCCCCACTCACATTGAGGTGGTACTGAACTAAAATAGGAAACGACTGAGACTGAGGCCAGTCTAGCCGAATAGGTTCTTGTGGAAAAGGGTCATTATAGATGTCAGATCTCTCTGCCTTAATTCCAGTCCATGTTTTTCTAAGTTCAGTTTGAGATTTCACTTCAGTTCAGAAAAGAACAGTTCTCAACACTCCAGATCTGCTTTTACATCAGACCTCCATAATCAGAACAAACTTTAACATAAGCATCTTTAGAAAATGTGTCATCACCAGTTGTTTACATTTACACAGCAGCAACTTATAGAACCAGTCGACCAGCCAGTACTGAGCCAGTTATCTGGACATTCTACCTCCACAAAGCAGATGACAGCAGTCCAATGAAGCAAAAATTCACTTCCACCTAACGCAACTCTTCCATGATGAAGAGATGCTGGTGTTAAAAACTCACCACCATGGAACAAGCTCACGGTACCATACGAGACTCATGATGAACTGGAGCTACTGCTACCAGACTGAACTGGAGTTACTGGTAGAGTTTTCAGAGTTCTGTTTGAAACTGGCACTGTTTTGACATGACAGGATTGGATGGTTGGAGCGGTGAGTGGCGTCAAAATCTGGACTAGAGTACTAAAAGATTTTACTTTGACTCGTAACCAGAGGTGGAAGTAACAAAGTAAAACATTTTGTTACAGTACTTAAGTAGTTTTTTGAGGTATTTATTTTTCTGATGATTTTTATTTTTACTTTTCCCTACATTTAAACAAAAAGAATCTATACTTTCTACTCCTTACATTATCAAAACAGGCTCGTTACTTTTTCAGCATCCGCAGATGACAACATGACATAAAAGATGTAACTAATTAAAGCAGGGAATTGAGTGAGCATAGTAAGTTAAGCGTAACATTTCAAGTTATTTTGCTGACATGGAAAGCAAGTTTGTAGATTGCCATTAAGTTATGCTCTCAGGTTTCCTTTTCTGATATAAAATGTTTAAAGGATTTTTTAAAAATCGGTTATAAGTAAATTGTTTTAAGTCCAGTATTTATAAAAGGAGAAAATAATTTTTTTTTTTTTTTTTTTTTTTTCACTTAAGCACTGTGCATTTCTTTTACCTGAGTGAGGATGTTCAATCTATACTTCTACTTTACCAATCTTTTTTCACATTAGTATTGGGGGGGGTTACAAATTAAAAAAAATTGTGATATTGGAAAAATGATTTCAGTAAAAGTGACTCAATTTTATCATAAAGGTTGAGTTTTGTGTTTTTTTTCTGTTTGTTTGTTTTTTGGACAGAAATTAACCTTTGCAAATTTTTGTCTTTTACAGCAATTTTTTAAAATGAAAAATTTGCAGTTGTACGAGATTTAAGTACAAAAGCCTCAATTTTATAAGTTTTCAAATTTTGTTAAAGATTTGACTAGATGTGGGTGATGCGTATCGTTTGTGATGATATCGTCATTATTGTTTTAATGATGTGATTATTTGTGTTAAGGAGTATTTAGATGAGTTCGCCAAAACAATGAAGCACACCCAGAAACTCCTCGTGTCCTCTTCCAGGCCTCTACATGGAGCAGAAATGCCCTCTACAGCCTGGGTGTTGCACCTGTGGGGCATATGGGTGTTTTAACGCCCAGACTGGCTGGCTTTTCTGCCTTTCTCTTGCTGTTTGTTTTATAGTTTTCACTGAGGTCTGCTTAGGCCAGAGCTGTAAACTTTATTGTTCTGTCAGTGAATAATTGAAGGAGCGGCCAGTTCTTTACCGCTGCATGCTGTTTCTTTACTAAACTGTTAAAGAAACGTTCACAGGAGAACAATGAAGTGAAATCGGTGCGTACAGGTGAACGCCGATAACGTGCACAAGTCAGAGTTAAAGACATCAACCCATCCAGGACAAGTTTTGGAAAATGGCAAGATTATATGTGTGTGTGTGTAAATAATGTATGTATGTGTGTGTATGTATATTATACGCACACATACATATATATGTGTGCAGAAAACATGGAAATCTCCCAGGTAAACGCTGGTATTTGATGATAGTCACTGTTGTCTCGATGATATCAGAGGAATGAATTGATTCCTGGCCAGTTCTGCTCTGTTTGTTTTCCAAAAAGGTTGTGTTGTTTATCTCTCCCCATTCCCCAGGGGACTCATGTCGGTGCGTCTTGTCAGGTTCGTGACAAACGAATCTTTAATATGAATTCAAAAAGGTACTTGTGAGAGGCAGTTGCGTATATTTACGCGCAAATATCAGCTAAGCAAAACCCAGGCCAGCTGGAAGAGCTGTGACAACTTGTGCGACGGTTGCTCTGACTTCAAAGTCAGTTTTGGCTATTTTTTTTTTCCCACATTTCCAAAATAGTGGGGGTCCCATGGGATCCATGTATAAGGTGCAAGTTAAGCAGAAATGCGAATAACTGCATACGTGAGTTAACGGTGCTCACCTGTGTACTACCATCAGCTAGGCTTGATGATGATGACAAATATTTCTTTGAATATGCATGAAGCACTTTATTACAAATGCTTCTGTTTTTGTTCTATTATATACTCTTATTTGTCTGCAGCACATTTAACCTTACAGCAGAACATCTGAGCGTTTACATCTGGATGCTTTGAATGTTCCTACATTGTAGTTCAGTTACTAAGTTTGAAAATTACTTTGGTTTTCTTTGTACCTAATTGCTAAAGTTTAAAGAAAATATATAGACATTGTGCCCATTATTGTAATCTCTTAATTGGTTTAACTCAGACTAGGGTTTACTAATTATCATTATCGTCAAAATCCCCAAAGATATCAAGATATTATTTTTTGCCCACATCGCCCAGCCTTAGATTTGACACATTTGACAATACTTTTCCCAGGAACTGGCAGGAGATCTGACAACATAGATGCTTGAGAAAATAAAGAATAATCTTTTAACGGTAACCATGGTGATGATGTGGGCCAGGTTGAAATAGAGTTTGACACCTCTGTTGTAGAATGTTTCACCTTTTGGTAGAGTTTTATATTTAATGAAATTAATGAACAAAAAAACTTCAATAAAAGCGCCAAACATTTCTCACATTTTTCATGTAAGAATTTTATTAAAAGAAGCAGACAAACTGTTGTTTCAGTGCACTTCAGACTTCTGTTTTAATGTTGTTTGTTTTAGAAACAACCTTGAACATTTTGGAAAATATTTGAGGACGACCACTGGTCAGTGGTATACATGGGTGTTTGACTTAGATGTGGATAAACCGCAACTTGCCTGTAACTAAACTACAGATTAAACGTTCCTCTGCCGTCTTGTTCAGGTGCTACATAATCTGTTCCTGGAGATGTGGTGTTTCCTGAGGTCATGCTTACCTGTGTTTGTGTGTTTCAGGTGTGGTGAGGAAATGCCGTTGAAGTTTCGCTCAGTTGCGCCCTATACGCTGCCCGGAGTACTTATCCTGATTGGTTGGTGGTGGTACACCTCCAGGAAGAAAGAGCGGCTCATCGGCCATGACGGCTCTGAAGGGTCTCCAACTTCTCTGAGAACGTCTCCAGCAGAGGGCAGTAACGGTCTGCTGGAGAGAAGCACTGTACCCCCCCAACATGCAGCAGACAGCACCACCACCAGGCCGACACAGGTCAGGAGCCAAAGGACCCAACAGCTTGTCGACGTACACGACTCTGAAGCACCTTCACCAGAACAAAGACAAGAAGAAGGTGCTTCTCACAACTGCAGAGCCGCACAGAAGGAAGTCCATAAATGCTCAGAACCGACTCTGCCATCACTTGAGAACCAGGACACCTCAGAGGGACCACTGACTGACCACAGACACCCAGAGACGGACTCTCAACCTAAATTGATACCAGAGCTGGAGAAACAGCAAGATGAAGGTCCACCTGTTGCTGCAAGAGCTGCAGAGGAGTTCCCTGTACCTGTCCAGGTGTCCACAGCAGCAGATCTGTCTGATGCAGAGAGGCCAGAACCTGAGGGGGAGGTGGCAAAGCACTTCAGCACTGCCACTGTGCATGAGCATGTTGGCGAGCACACCCCTGACCAGGTCCAGTGGGGCAGCGAGCACACCCCTGACCAGGTCCAGCGGGTTAGCGAGCACACCCCTGACCAGGTCCAGCGGGTCAGCGAGCACACCACTGACCATCTCCGACGGGTCAGTGAAAGTACTACAGTCCAGAACGCCGCTACAGCAGAGGAACTCTCTCTGGACACCCCACCGTCAGTGCTGGCCTCACATCAACGTGTGGTCACCAGCACACCTGCGGCCCTGCAGGAGCTCCACACCCACAGCAGTGAGGACCAGCAGGACCTGGAGCTCCTGGCAGCTGGACTCATTACTGAGGTCATCTCGGCAGCCACCCAGGAAGTCCTTGGTGCAGCAGATGACAGCCAGTCCAGCAGCAGCAGACCACACCTGCAGGAGGTCGTCATCACAGCGACACTGCAGCACCACCTTCTGACCGGCACACCTCAGGGAGGCTGTGAGGACCCAGACTCCTCACAGAATGAAGCTCCAGACACACACAACGGTTGTTCCTCTGAGACTGAGGCCAGTGACGAGAGGCATCAGAGCTACTCCTGGACCATGCCATCGCACAGACCCTCTCCAGCTCTGAGAGGGGACGAAGCTGTGACAGCACTGGCAGAGGACTCGGCCTGCAGCACCTGCCACTCAGAGGATGGTGTCAGCAGTGAGGACCTGCAGAGCAGCACCTTGGACCAGCAGGTAGATGTCATCCAGGTCAGTCATCTGTCTGCAGGAGAGACGGCATCATCTTTGTCACTGGTGGAGGGTATCACGGAGACAGGTGGAGGCAGTGCTGAGGACGCCATGGCTCAGATAAAGAGACTGAATGGGATTGGCGTGAGGAACGGAGCTCCTGGAACGTGTGAGGTGGACACGGACCAGTCTGGAGGTGAGACATCGTCTTCTGAAGGTTGGGGGGGGGTGTCTACAGGTCACAGGTAGGTCAGAGGATGAAGGCACTAGGCAGGAAGACAAGTGTACAAGTGTAATATATGTGAAAGGGTTAGGGTGCCAGTAGGCAAGAGAGGGAGGTCTGAAGGTCGGCAACTGTGGACTGGAGGGGAAAGGACAACAGTGGTCCAGAGGCAAGAGGGTGGTCTGTAAGAAAGGGGCATCTGACGGTCTGAGGGTAGTTTATTGGTCAGCGGTGGTGTGAAAGTTACGGTTTGATAGCTCCAGGGCACGTTCACAGCTGGAGACCCAAACCACGACTGAACCCGTACATTGCTCTGTTTGCAGGGTCTGATGTGAACAGTATGGACTCGGTGGACAGTGGCTGTACAATGGGTGCTGTGGAGAACCAGGGAACCAGTGCTGCCTCGTCGAGCTCAGGCCTCATAATCTGGGAGATCGAGGTGCCAAAGGTGAGTCTGAACACCTGAGATGTGTTTTAAACTGCCGCTTTTAAATGCTAGCATCCTAGTGGACTAGAAGAACCTGGGTACACCCACAAACTTAACTGATCTACCTGGCTGAGGTTTTGGACTTTGTTTTGTTCTTAAAAGCATACCAGTCATCTTTTGACACAAATATTCTAACTTCCTGTTGACTCGTGTGCCAGCATCTTGTAGGGCGTCTGATTGGGAAGCAGGGAAGATACGTGAGTTTCCTGAAGCAGAACTCTGGAGCAAAGATCTACATCTCCACCCTGCCTTACACTCAGGAGTTCCAGATCTGCCACATCGAGGGTCCGTACAAAACGCGTTTACCCTGAGGTGTATCTTTATCAGATGTGGATTAGCCGCTAAACCTGCAACTCTTTGATCTGTGTCCAGGTGAGCAGCAGCAGGTCGATAAAGCTCTGTCACTCATCGAAAAGAAGTTCAAAGACCTGGACCTGACAAACTTGTATGCACCTCCACCTCCGCCACTCACATTACCATCGCTTCCCATGACGTCCTGGGTGAGTCTTCTCAGCATGTCTGCCGGATGTGGTTTTAGCTGTTAGGCTCAGATCCGCAAGATAGTTCTGGATGTCAGAATCAGGTCTACAGAATGTGGCAGGGTTCTCCCTACCATGTAACGATGGTGGCGCTGCATCACTGTCGTTTTGTTGAGTGCCACCATCGATATGGTTGGTCCTCCCTTCATACTCGGCGGCTCCATCACTGGTTTCACTTTGTCTATAAAGCAATTCTTCGTCTGACACCACCATACCTGACATCTCTTCTTCACGTCACCTGCAGCTCACACCACATGAGGTCAAGTGAATATATCAAATTCTTTATACCCGAAACCTCGACAAATTTTGTCTGCAAATCCTTTTGGTTTGCAGCAGCCAATGACTGGAATGATTTACAAAATACCCTCAAACTCACAACTTTGACATCTTTCACCACTTTCAAGTTCAATTTGCAACACATTCTTATTGAACATGGTTCATGTTAATCATCCCAGATCACATTTGCATGCATGTGTGCGCATCAATAAGGTGAATCAAGATCAAGAGAATCTGTGTTGTTACTGGGTTGGTATGTTTTTATGGCTATATGCATGTCTCTATAGCTTTTCACCTCTGTTGGGGCCTCTTGGCCAGGTCATGTTTGTAAATGAGAACTGGTCCTCAAACATTTTACCTGGAAAAACGAAGGTTAAAAAATATATATATATATTTGTGTGTGTATGTATATGTATTGCGCCACCGTCAGTATACAGTGTTTTTTTTTTTTGTTTGTTTTTGCCTATTTTAAGCACTGTTCTACTTCTATGCAAGTTTAGTTAACTCAATTACCCTATCCCACCTGTGTCTCCACCCACTCACTGCTATCGAGTTGCGGGGCCTGCGTGCGTGCCGTAAGATTACGTGGCCTAATAGGTTCACCTTAATGAAGTTTAGAAGGTAGCCTGTTCAACAAGGCTTATAATTTAACATCTTCGATCTCACCAATAGCAAAATCGCGTTAAGGCTGCAATTCTCAGAGTGGCATACATCGATGTTCGCTCTCGGTTAGAAAAGGCTACTTTTCCCTTTTAACATGTACATGCTGACGTAGGTTAGTTTATCACCGCTGTCCCCTCACGTCTCCATCACTTGGATAGACTGCACGCATAGCCTGTAATTACAAGTGGGGAAGCACTTCACTGGCAGTGAATTTGTAAACAACATGACCCGGGTAGGATGATTAACTCATTCACTGCCAGCGGGTTTTGGCACATTTTGGTTCTGCCAGCGCAGCGTGCTCGTCTCCACCGCTCTACAATCGCCATCTCTTTCTCTGTCGCCATGCACTACCGAACTACTGCTGAAAAAATGTTCAATTGTAAGCAGATTCAAGTTGTTGGACTACGCACGCCGTGCCCTTTTCTCTCTCCACCCCCCCATTTCATACTGTCCATGGGATGGTCAGTGCCTTGTGTTGTCACTGAGAAGGGCGCTGCTGCCATCTAGTGGCTCACAAGACTTATATTTATTCAGCGGCTGCACGTTGCGTCATGACTGCCATTGACGTCTATAGACGTCAATGGCAGTCAGTGAGTTAAGTTCATTTGACAAATTACATAACTAGGTTGGGCTAATTAATATTGCCTCAAAATACTGTTGCCTTACAGAAAAGGTAGGATTGCCCTGATGAAATAGAAAAAAGTAATTTTACTGAAACAATACATTTAGCCTGATGTTAACTCCATCCATCAATGCACTCTCATCATACGTCTATAAAGCAAAATCGCATAGCCTAAATCAGGCATGGGAATTGCCAAAGTCAAGCCCCCCCACTGCCACTATCTCACACACACACACACACACACACTCACACAACAATATACATAAGATCTGGTGTTAAAAGTCCGCACCAAACTCTCTGTTTCTCAGACTAAAAATGAACTTAAACAGGTTTAACTGTGAAGGACATTTTACCACAGAACTACAGGAACAGAAGAAGATGGCCAGTCTTTTATTAATATAATTAAATGTTGTTCCTGTTTCTTTTCTTTTAATTCAATGTACCAGACGATGGTAGAGCAAGTCAATGTAGAGCGGCTCATGTAAGGGTGTCTTCTGTCTTGCCAGCTTCTGCTCCCCAGTGGCGTGACCGTAGAAGTGATTGTGGTGAACATCGTGTCAGCTGGTCACGTCTTTGTGCAGCAGCACACCCACCCCACCTACCACGCTCTACGAAGTCTGGACCAGCAGATGTTCCTCTGCTACTCGCAGCCGGGCACCCCCGCCCTGCCCTCACCAGCTGAAGGTAAGTCTTCCTCACATATGTCGGGAGATTTAATGTCTGATAAACATAAAAATGTTTGGTTACCCACTACATGGCAATTTTACTTGAAGGAATATTTGATAAGTTTAAGAAAGTGTGTTGTTTAGCTCCCACAGTCTCAGCAGAAACTACCCATAGTAACTTTGAGTGTACATCCTTGTCTTCTGCAATCTGCAATGTTGCTGCAGATGAGACTCAAGAAAAGTAGAAATGAAAGAGAAAACAAGCTGAGAGACCTGACTAGGAGATCTGGAACAGTGTTGTAAAGATACGCAACCTCCACGCCCATAGGGGGGGCCTCTGAGCTAAAGAGTGCAGAAGTACCTTATTTGCTGCTTTTAAAGGGGTGGTTGCAGATTCTTAACCATTGACCTGTTTTTAGTGGGTCACAGGCTTTGATGAAGTAGGAGCACGATAAAGGAAAGATTCAAGATTCCTTTGTCGTTTCACAGAGAACTATGGAATGAAATTACGAGCAAAAATAAACAGCAGAATTGGTTGGATTTTCAAAATAAAACAAACTCTGTGGAGGCTGAGTGGAAAGTGTTCAGAGGAGCTCAAAAGAGATGTTAAGTTTAGAAGTTTGACACCACTCATCCTTTCATGTGGGGAAATGGATCATGGGGAACCAAACCTTCACTCTGGCTGGTTTCCATGATTGCAGGGATGGAAGACCACCAAAGCTAGACACTTTCTCAGAATGATCAATCCTGAAGGTTAATGGAAATTAAAGGGTCTTTTTTTATATTAAACGGTTTAGCCCTGACTGCTATGCATTTCTCATGTTTACATGGACATATATATTCAGAATAAACGACTGACTGGAATAAAAATGCGTCACATAAACACATCAATTGGAAGATTCTGATCAGATTCAGCTCAATCGGAAAGAGATTGTGATCCGATAAAGAGGTTTGGTTTATGTTGATCCTTATTCCAAATGGCGTCCATTTACGGATCCTGTTTTTCTGTGTGGGGTGAAACTAACCTGACTGTGCATGATGGCCCTTTTGCGAGCAGGTGACCACAGAGGCTGGCACCAGCAGGTGTGGCATGGGTATGCTCCGGTTGGGCTGCTGCCGTCATGGCCGGCCTATCCTGGCGTCAGCTCCCGGACAGGCCAATCTCCCGCTGGTTCATTCACCAGAGCGCAGGGCTGATGATACCTGGAAATCTGTGCTGCACCGCTAGAACGGTCCTTGCCACCAGCCTATCAAGATCTCTGGAAAAAAATATGTATAGAACTTGATTGTGCAGTACAGGGTTTAAATTATACAAGTATTAATACCCATGGAGACCAGACCAACTATTTCTCCTGTGGTTGTTTTAGGGCTGTGAGACAACTCTGTCTGTGCATGTCAAAATGCTGCTATTCCAAATAAAGCGCATGTGTCATAATCGGATTGTTTGATTTCGTCCCCATATAAATGGCGGATTCGGTATTAATGATTCTGCAAGTTTTTAATCTGATTAAGAAATTTTGTCTATGTAAAACATAGCCATTGTCTTTGGTGTTTTGTCTCTGGAGGTCATCCCAGCTCCACATCCTGTCAGATCAGACCTGAAGCGCCCCTTGCTGTATCTTTGTCTTGCAGTTGGTGTCATCTGTGCAGCTCCAGCGGTGGATGGAGCTTGGTGGAGAGCTCAGGTCATCACCTTCTACAAGGACACCAATGAGGTGGAGATCAGATACGTGGACTACGGAGGCTACGACCGAGTCAAGATCGACTCTCTGCGGCAGATCAGGTGAGTGTTCAGTCACCCGTATTTCTTTGCCAAGCATTCAGAGCGGAGATGTATACACATATCCTGAAAATGGCCCTATCTTGCAATGATAAAGAATCCTTTAAAAAATTCCTGGGTCCAGACAGTGATCTGGATCACCTCCAAAATTTTATCATTTGTTCGCTGTCCCGATTTGGGCATGTCCTGAAATTGTTTATGAAAATCCGTCCATAACTTTTTGAGTTGTGTTGCAAACAGACAAACCAACGCCAGCAAAAACATAACCTCCATGGCAGAAGTAATAATGATAATAATGGAAGATGTATAGTGCCTGTATATGCACGTCATGATTGGATTGTTTGATTTAGGCCCCTCTAGATGGGTATTCATTGATTTCTAAAGACGGTAGGCTCAGACGTGGTGAAGCTGCTCAAGATGTCGCACACTTGGAATGATGAGCTCCTGCAGATGTGGATGCAGCTTCATCACCACTGAACCTGCTGTCTTTAGAGATGTGAATACACATCTAGACACATCTTCTGCTATCATTGCTATTATTTGTGGGAAAACATTGTCCAGCTGTGACGTACATGGACCATGCTGCTGAATTCTGTCATTCTTGTGCCTTTTTATTGTCTATTTTAAAATACGCTTTGCAAAACGCTCCTTTTTTCCAGTTCCATTTATTTTCTGCATAGTTCTTATATATCATATTTACTGGAGCCTGGAACAGAGAACTGCTTCATCTCAGGGCTGGATATGTCCACAGGCCTGACCTGACTCTCTTCTCTGTTGAAGTTCTCATGGTTCTGCTGCTGAAGGAAACCTTGGTCAGAAATGTTCATCTGTCTTCAGCTGTCAGACTGTAAACTGTTGTGTTTTGTTGTTCTCCAGGTCTGATTTTGTAACACTACCATTTCAAGGTGCTGAGGTTTTGCTGGACAACATTGCCCCTCTTCCAGGTACTAGGCCATCTTATTTCTGTTATTAGTTTTTTTGTTTGTTTGTTTGTGTCCCAAAAAGACTTCACAATCTGATGTGAAGCAGCATACACTTTTATTTTCAGATGATCATTTAGGAGGAGGATAGGAGAACCTGAGGAGGTTAAATGAACCTGAGGAGGAGAGGAGATACTGAGGAGGTTAGGAGAACGTGGGGACGTTAACCTAGGAGAACTTGAGTTGGAAGAACTTGAGGAATAGAGGAAAAGCTAAGGAGATTAGTAGAATTTGAGGAAGGGGAGGAGAGAAGAATCTGAGGATATTTGGGGAACTTGAGGAGGTGAGAAGAACTTGAGGTGGTTAGGAGAGGAGAACTTTGAGGAGAGGGAGGAAAGGAGAATCCGAGGAGATTTGCGGAGCTTGAGGAGGTTATGAGAGCCTGAGGAGGGGAGAACCTGAGGAGGAGGAGATGATCAGTGGTTTCTGGATGAATCAACTAATTCACAACAAATCATTTATAATCTATAAAAATGTGCAATTTTACAAGTAAGAAAACATTTTAATTCATTTCATTCATTTTCATGAAGTTCATTTTTGTCTAAAAATAAATTGCTAGGGACATGGTGGCGCAGCGGGTAGCGTGATCTCCTCACAGCTAGAAGGTCCTGGGTTCAACTCCCACAAGGGGACGCTATGGGTGCTGGGTGCGTGTGTGTGTGTCTCTACATCATCAGCACCCATACCCTGGGTGGGGTTGGCAAAAGGGCCTCTCTGTGTGGAGTTTGCATGTTCTCCCCGTGTTCCCTTGGGCTAATGCTATCCTCATAAAAACATGCAGTAGTCCTGGGTCTTCACATTGCCTCCCCTGGCTGGCCGGGGCGCCCAAGGGAGCGGGGAGGATCTGGCTGGAATAACGTGATCCTTCCACACGGTATGTCCAGCTGAGGAATCCCCTATCCCGGGTGCAAAGAAGGGCCTGTTCACTCCTCAGGTAGAGAAGGAGACCTGAGGTCAGTGTGGGGTCCTCCCGGGGTTGGCAGAGGGAGTGCAATGCTCAGGACTGCAACTTAGATACTGAGCACTGGGTGGAAAAAAGGAGGAAAAAAAATCAGGGAAAAAAAAAAAAAAGATTAGTGACATTACTATTGCTATGGTTTTTTTGTCAGATTTGTTATGTTCGCAGTATTGTAATGCCTTGCTTGACTTTGGCTTCATGCAGACTCTCCTGAGTCCCTTCCCTTCCTACAGTCAATTAGAGGGGCTCAGTTGTTCACTTTTTTCTGATGCTTTGGTTCATCAGGTTTGTGGTTGTCAACCAGCACTTTGCATTATGTTGGTTTTTGCACAGAGAACCATTACTGTTTATTTGACAAGTTTTCGAGGAATTTGTTACTTCTCCTCCTCCACCAAAGGAGCAGTTGTTTAACATATACTGTTAAAAAGTGGTGTTAAATCTTTAACAGGTAATGTGTAAGCTATTTATATAGCAAATGTGTCTGAGAAACATGTTTTGTTTGAAAACCCATTAACAAGTGACACATTGCTTCCACCTTCTCAGACAACAGGTTTGACATTAAGGAAAAAAAAAAAAAAACACTGAAAAGGGCAAACTTGAGTTAAAGGCAGAACTGGTGTGGTAAGTGGCTGTGGAGAAAATGTGTCAGACATAGCAGGTCAGGTTAGAAGATATATTTAATTTTCACAACATATTTTCATATTCTGCAGGTGAAGCAAGTGGAGGAAACAAGATTTCAAACATATAGTAGACTTCATGTTCTGAGTAGGTCTATTTATTTATTTTAAAAAGGCTTTGTATAGGGAATTAATGGGATTTGTTTGATGCAAGCGATTTTTTTGCATATACTGGTTACCATCAGTAACTTCTGACGGATGCGTAGCTCACCTCATTAGTCATCCAGGGACTGTTCATTTGTCACAATGTGCCATCGCCAGTCACTTTGCCAAGTTGTGCTTATTTAGCTCCGCAGACATCTGTTATAACTCTGTCTAGCAAAGACGCAGAAAATACAGAAAGATGCATGTCACAGTTTAGGAATGTGCTACGGTCATAAATTGAAACAACAACAAAAAATAAATACAACAATGAAAGAGAAAAAAATAATATTTTAAATATAAATATAAAAAGAAATATGAAAAACGATGTATATGAAAAACTATATACATAGCTACAAACAAGCCTTAAAAATGCTCAAAGCTCAAAATCACTTTGCACTTCAGATGAACTGAGAATGCTCCTCCTGTTAATTAGGATTTGCCCAGTCTGAACAAATGAAAAAAATATGCTCTGATGGCACAGAAGTAGCGTTGCCAGATTGGGTGGGTTTACGCCCAATTGGGCTGGAAAATTTAGCACTGAGCAGGGTGATAAAACTTCAGCTGCTTTTCTGTTTTTCACAAAATATTCAGGTAAAATTATTAACAAAATAGTTGCCATTATATGGCAGTGAAAAGTATAAACACAATAAACTGTTATCCATTAGCCCATATTGCATTTGCTTTATTTCTAGTAAGAGAATCTACTCAGTTTTATTGCACTCTTTGCTGGGAGCCTGAGCGTCATATGCTTAGGATGGGCTATTTATTACGCATTTAATAGTTTAGTTTTTAATGAGTTGGGTGGGTTTTACATTGTGTTTGGGCTGGAAACTGTCAGTGTGATCTGGCAACCCTGCACAGAAGTGGCCACAACGCAGAGCCTGCTCTTGACTAAGGTGGACAAATTTTTATAGACTACTGCTCTGGCCCTCAACCAGCATGTCCATAAAATTAGCCCTATAACGAACATAGATGTATTTAAGTACTTAGTTTTTATATTATTTAAATTACTGTTCACTTAAATCAATGACTGGAATTAAGTTCAGCAAAACCACATCAGTCTGTGGTGGTCCTGCCATTGCTACCCACTAAGACAGCAGATCCATAACTCACTCGGTTCAGCAACCGGAAAGTCAGCTGAACCGAGTCCACCTCTGACTCGGCTCTGCTGACTTTCCAGGTGATTCCATCACTCACTCAGTTCAGCTAAATCACCAGAGTCAGTGGTGTTTCCACTGTGCCCTTGTCTGCTCTCACTCACAGCATTTGTACTTAGCGTAGTGGCTAGCATTAGCGTTACCAGCTAGTGAACTCATATAAACCGCGTTAGTGGAGAAGTCGGACTCATAATTCAATAGGAAGATTTGGCTCAGTAGCTTGAGTAGCCAGCTCTACCTGCACCTCGATAGCGTTTTTTACAGTTCAGAAAGAAATTTATTCAGTGGACACCACTTATTTTTATTCCAACACAGTTGTCATATGGTAGATTTTTGTTATTATTGTTGATATTTCTTAAGGTACTTGAAATGCAGGCTACTCCCTAAACACATCCCCTATAAACACACACATCCATACCTCACGAGGGCAAGGTAATCAATGAGCGCATTCAGGGCAGTAAACAATGTGTGTGCATGGAGCTTACAGATATATCTTTGACATTTGCGGCCACAGTATGTGTTTTGCAGTACTTCTTTGGTGGGCAGAACTGACATCTCTTCCTCTTACGTGCCACCACCTTGGGCAGCAGCTGGAGCAGTAGTAAACCCAGCCACAGCTGCTGCAGAGGCTGCTGAGCAGGGGAGATGTCCCCTTCTCTGAATATGTGGGGTTACATGTGCCTTCAGCAGCTCCAGGACACCCTCTTCATGTTCAGTTCGTCAGGCATCCAGATAGGGTTGGTCTCAATCCATAACACATCAACAAAGTTATGGAAAATGACCATGGGCCAGAAAGTCATCTTGTCCAGGTGCACCTCCTTTGTTGTGGTTGTAATCCAGGATGATGACTGTCTTCCTCTCCTCTTGGTCACTGATGTCAGCTGTTCTGTGCAGCGCGCTCAAGTGTACCAAATTCCTATTTATCTTCGGGATGTAAGAAACTAGAGTGGTTATGGGGGTGAAGTCAAACTTTGATGAGTGGGCCTCTCTCCTCTCCAGTGCAAGCAGCACTGGTGGGAGCTCAGGCATGATTAGCTTGTTTCAAGCTAATCATGACGATCTTCCTCTTCAAGAGCTCCTGTGTCAGTTCATGAGAGGTGAAGAAAATGTCACATTTGACACTGTACCCTGCCTCGATACGTCAAGGAAGCTGGGCAGATTGTCCCCCAGAGTCAAACACTAGAGCGGGATGGTGGGCGATGCTGGAGATGTGGAGGAGTGCAGGACTTGAAGCACTTCAAGCTCTGCTGTGTGCTTTTCAGCCTGAGCCTGTAACAGCTCAGTATATTCATCCCCAGTCTACAGCTCCAACTTCGGGTGCCACTTGTGAGGGTTCACTATCCCTGTCGGAAATAATAACAACAATAGTTCCAAATATCCAAAGACATTTTTTATTAATTATCAGAACTGGTTGTGAGGATGCTCCTGTAGATTCCGGTTCCTAGTCGCAACCAGTGTGCTGCTACTGCAGAAATAGACTGGACAAAGATTACACAGAACAGGTGTGATTCCTTGTCCCTCATTAGTGCTGCTCCCTGAGCCACTGAGTCACCTCCCCTCTGCAGCTGAGCAGAACCACACCCCACCACCACACATGTGTAATCCAGCATTTGCTGCAGACACTAGATCAAGTGATTTCTGGTGGCTTTTTTTGAATTTCTGCCATGTGCTCTGAAAAGGTAAGAAAATTGGGTCCACCAAGTTCTTATTATTTTTTCTTATTGTATCACTAGATTTTATTCTACTGGATGCAATTGTGTGTCAGTTACAGAACAATACAATAAGTTATTTTGAATTCTATCAAATAAATCAAATCGGGCTTTGATTGCTTTAGTCTGTCATGATTCATTATTGAAATAAATCCATGATTAGAGTAAATCCAAGAATAGATGGAATGCCCAAATTGCACAGTTGACCAACAAAGACCGATGTCATAGTAAAAAATCAGGGGTTGTTAGAATATGTATTTCTTATTTTAATTATCTAGATGTAATAAGGCATTAAGCTAGCTTATATACAGTACATATACATATATGATTGCAATTGTGTATGTTGTAGAGTTGTGTGTGGCTAAGGCATGTAAAGGAACAGCTGCAAAACCCCCCATGAAGACAGTTATATAGCAATAAAAAGAGGAAGGAGTCAGATCAGGGAAGTCTAAACCTTCTTCTAGGGTGAGGCTTCAGCTGATTGGACCAAAGGAGGGTGGCATGAGTGAAGCTGACTGGACCAAAAAATAAACCATGGCCCCTTCCCAGCTTGTGAGGAACAATTTTCTATAAGAGACTTTGTAACCTTTGCTAGTCATCAATGCTGGGAGGACTGTCCCACAGCATTGGGCCATGATATCATGCTTCTGATCGTAAAATAAACATTTTAACTTGAGAACTGAGCTGAACCTCATTCTGTATTCCAACCAAGGGCACGCAGTCAGGCTCTGAGAGGATCTAAAGTTGTGGGGGGAAACAGTAGACACGGGTTATTGTGCACTTTCTACCTCACCTAATGATTCCATTTATTGTAGATTTGAGGGATCTGGAAGGACCTGTAGCATCCAACTCTGAACAGTGAGTGATCCGAAAGGATTCAGATCCCTTAAAGGAGCCAGATTTAATATAATTAGACTAAAAGCAGGAGGGACTGCAATGCTTGTATTCTTGGACACGTTACTGTGAAGAAGCACCTCTGCACCAGACACTGTATTGTTGGCTGTGAGTTTCAATCCATGTTGTTTACCAGGAAACTTCATCCATGTTACCTGCTGCATGTGACATCATCAGCTCAGTTGCTGCTAGGCCATAAACCCAATTTCTAAATTAATTTATGGCCACCTGTAAAGCTTTTAAACCTGCCTTTCTTGTTTTGCCACATTTTTCTTGCCCAGCAGTTTGTTGATAACATTAATTATTTGGTTTTCATTTTCTTTTTCAACTGACATTGCAACAATAAAATTTCCATTTGGGACTTTAAAAAAAATATCATTCAGTTCCATTCAACTGCTGGTAAAAGAAAAAAAACACACACACACACACAATGATGAGTCACATTCCATGTCAGCTGGCAGTGGGAATTTTAACTAGAGTGTTATTTCCCAATGTGAAGATCAGGAAGAGGAAGTCATTCTTTAGTTTTTGAATCAGGGAGTTAAGTGATCACCAAATGGATTTGTTAAACATGTTAACCTCTGGCTTAACTGGGTTTACTCCACAGACCCTCACACATAAGAACAGCTGAAGTAAATCCATCTTAAGCCTGTCAATTAAAAATGTCCTTAGGCAATATGAGGTACAAAAGCACAGCATTTTTCAGAGTTGCGCTCACTTCGTAACAAACAGTAAAAGAAGTGTTGGCCACCCACTCAGCAGCTGTACAACCTTGAAGCTAAAGCATTCTGAAATTCATTGGCACAGGTAGGGCAGAAGTGTGTCAGTCTGGCTTCTTTCTGGCTCTTTATGGAAACATAAATAGTGAAAGATGTGAATATGAGGAATTCATGATAATCAGAAGAATAAGCAGTAAAGTTTCTGTAGTTTGGACAAGAGGTGGTCTTTTGTTAATTTCTTGTTATTTAGTTTAGGGTCATGGTAAAGCCTTAGTCATCTCTGTTGCTAGGCAACAATATCAAAGTGTCAGTGACATGAAAATTCAAAGGACTAAACTTTAGTGAATGAACAAAACTAATTCAGCCCCCTTCGATTTCCCATGCCAAAATTCCCAACTTTACAATAGAAATAGAAGAAGTTAAATTCTCTGTGCAGGCCAACATCATCTGTCAAATAATATTAGAGCTTAAAGTATGGTGCTTTATGCTACAAGTGACAGCTAAAGGCACTAAATACCCCAATGAATGTTCACGCATCCGTTGGTGTTCTCCATCAGATCAACCCTCTGACTCCGAAAACCAGTCAGAAGACAAACTCAAGGCTTCAAAATGATTATAAACAAACAACTGGATGATATGTATTTTTTTTTTAATATTTCTGTGTTTTAATGAAGTTTTTGATTTGTAAATTCATAAAACTTGGAAGTTCCCTTGTGCAATCATCTGTGATTTGTCCGTCAGGACTTATAAATTCCTGACTTGCATACACTCAGGAAAATATCTGTATTCTTTCAACAAAAAACAATAATTGACTGTTTTAGTATAAAATTAATTAATTCAAAAGGTTTTCACAATTTTGCATTCAGGACTTGAGTGCTTCTGTCCCTTGGCTATAGACGGTGCTTGGGTTTCAGAAAACCCCATTTCTTCATAAACGCAGCAATTGTCCCTCTGTAACTTGCTGGTGCTTATGATAAAGTGCAGCTGTTAGTTCTGATTTGGCCTGTTTTCTTCTGTTCCACCCCTTCGTTATAACCCATCATATAATCATCAAATAGGAAGCTTAGGGTTCCCCTCGATTTCTAGGTCAAGAGTGGACTGTAATCCTGCTGAGCGTGGGTAATAAAATGCATGCATACTTTATACTATACTGTTTCTGCTTCAACTAAAAAGGACTTTTTCATTGATTTGCCAAAAACACAAAAAGCTCCAAAGGAACAAAGCAAATTAAAGATCGCCTCCTAAGGTATTATCTGTGCTTTTGTTCTTTGAAAACACTGTACATAAATTAAAGAGTGCTGGGGAAATGACTTTGTTGCAGTCTTTCTGTGGCACAGTTACTGTTTACAGATCTGTGCAGACAGAGAAAGATAAGCGGAGGCTTCATTAGGGAATCGAAAATCATGCAGCAATGAGGCCATTTCCTGCTAACTGCAAATTATCTGCAAACCCTGTTGCCTGACAACAGGTGAGTCAAGCTCTGTCGAGGACTTCAGTTATACAGGTTTTATGTGAGATGTATAATTGTCAAAGTCAGAAAAGCGCATGCAAAAAGACAGACAGACCTCCTGACAAAGATTTGAGTGTTATTCATTACTTCAGCTGGAGAGATCATTTAATCTTTAAACAATTAATCCTCCCCACAAGTTTGCTCTGAATTGAAACAAATACAGCTGTTATTACAAATAACCTTTGAAAAGAAAATTACCATGTGCCTTTAATCAGGGAATATCACGTCATAATATTGTTTCCTTCTTTTTTTAAGAGTTAAAGTTTGACCTAAAGGCATGCTTTGGGTGGAAAATGAAAAACCAAAACAATAAATCGATTGATTTTGTTTTTCCCCTCTATACTGTGATGGCACTGTCAAAAAAATAAAAAACAAAATAAATCACCTTCTCATTTTAAACTTAATCCAGTGAATAATGTGTTTCCTGGTGGAGAATATATTCCAAAAGCAGCTAAATTAAGTCATGAAGGACATGCAGCCAGTAGATGGAGAAATACATGAGCCAATGGTGAAATTTAGAAAGAAGGGATCCCAGATGGTACTGTAGTTGCTTTTAACTTGGGCTTAAGTAGTAATTATTTCTCCCACATATGTGAAACTGACATATCTACCCCCCTCATAGCCTATCATCCTATATCAGTGATGTGTGTTCCTCTGCCCACTAAAACATATCAGCTAAAGATGTTCTCATTTCCTCCTTTATTGACTTGGCCTGTGTGTTTTTGCGATTTTAATAGCAATGTGCATTGCCATTACTGTTCATCAGATTGGACTGGTTTTGTCTGTCGGTTTTTGGCCCTGCCTCTGTCATTACTGAGATGTGAGAGTTACAGCTATTCAAAGAGTGATTCATCTCCTCTTGGCTGAATTAGACACCTATCGGTGCTTATGGACATGTGCATGTACGTGTTTAAATCCGTGTGGCCTTTTTAGACTGTGCCAGCACCCTCTATTATCTTATTTGTGAACCAAACCTCAAACAGCTTTCTCTGTTGCTGCCTTTGTACTGTTCAGATGGACCCAGGGAATACAA
>JBAMYA010000005.1:15888323-15899754 GCA_037176975.1 Arrhamphus sclerolepis
CTTCCTTTCATCGTCTCATAGGGTGATCGGTGATTCCAAGGTGGCCGTAGGTGTGAGCGTGTGTGTGTATATATGTATGTATGTATATATTTATATATACTTTTTTTTTTCCAAACTTCCGTTTCTCTCAGTTAGTGAGGGCAGCGCAGTGCATTGTGGGAGTAAAACTACAGCCCAGAAGGACAACGGAGAAGCACAAAGGAATGAAAAACTGCTCTCCCGCAACTTTTTCTCTTCTTCACCGACGCCTGGTGATGTGAGTCTACCTGAGGCCGAACCGGAACCACCGGCAGTGCTGACAGCCTTCAAGGGAATGTTAAAAGTGGAGCGGGGCGGCAGGACGCATCACTGATCCGCCGCTGCCGCGTCTGCCGCCTCCACCACCGCCGCGGACACATCCAGAGGCCTGTTCGTCATCCACGCCTCACAGGTGGACCCCTTACGGAAAGGTACCACTGATAGCTCGAACTCCCCCCACCAATGTGGATCCCCTGCGCCCCCTCGGCTCCCCCGTTAGCCGGTAGAAGCTCTGAAATGACACCGTGTTGCGTCAGCGAGATTAGCTCCGAGGCTAATAGTGGTGGCTAGCGTCAAAATAAAAGCTGTTCACGCGGACAAAACCAGATTTTAGAATAACACAGCCAACAAGTTTCTCCTGCTTCCTGCTGCAGGGACCAGGGCGACTGAAATCCGTGTCTCATTAGTGTTTGGTTTGCTGGAATTAAAACTAAAACAGTAGAAATGTTTAGTGGAGTTGAGCAGCGCGTTACCAATGTTATGATGAAGGATTGGATCGTTTCTGGAGATTTTATTCGTTATAACACGTAAACCTGTTTTGTATACATTTATGATACTTAAACCTGTTTTACTCACATCTATAACCCCTAAACCTATTTTATTGACGTTTATAATACTTAAACCTGTTTTATTCACATACATGACACGTTTATTCACATTTATGACTTAAATTTGTTTTATTCACATTTATATCACTTAATCCTTTTTCATTCACATTTATAACACCTAAGCCTGTTTTATTCACATAAACATGTTTTATTCAGATTTATTCACATCTATAACACTTAAACCTGTTTTATTCATCTCTATTGGGTTGTATTTTGCTTAATTATGACAGTTAAAGGTGCAATATGGTGAATTCTTATATTTTTTCAAAAATAATACATCCATGAGGCACTTAGAGGGATGCAGAATGAAAGTATAGCATTTCCTTAAAAAAAAAAAAGAAAAAAAAGTTGGAATTAAATAATTTAAGAAGTTTTGATGGGCATGACAATGACATCATGTTTACATTGTATCAGCTAATAGCGGCCTGCCATTGCGGGTTGCCAAACATGGTCTCTAGGTTAGGCACAGCTTGGTGGCACTGGGTAAAATGGTGGAGTCTGCTAGTTCTGAAACTGCTTTAAAGCTCCAGCGGTGATATTGTTATCCGTCCCAGCAGCAGAGTGACCGGAGAAGGTCGAAAACTAGAATAAGTATCAGTAACGCCTACACTTGATGGACTCAACTAAAGGATCTCAACGGCATCGAAACACACACGGAAATAGCGACTTTTCCTCTGGATTGGTAAGCTAACTCACTTGATAACTTAGATAATGTTACCTGTTGGTCAAACGTTATTGATTACTGAGTAGTCGTTACCCTGTATGAATTGTTACTGGACATGGTGCATGCTGAACGCTTCACACACTCTGCAACGAACAACTAACCTGGCAACCCGACTGCTAGAATTGCTTTTTTTGTTGTAGTAACTACAATCTTGAACAAACTAGATGTCAAAATTCTGATCTTTCTTGATATTCTCCAAATAACATCTTTAAAACAGGAGAACTGATTAATCTACGGTCTGTTATTGCATTTAAAAAAAAAAAAAGTGCTGGAACTTTGAGTCAAACCATTCCTGGACCTATATCCAGAAGAAAAAATATATATATATAAAAAAAAACACTCCTGGATGTGGATCCAGACCAGTTCTGGATGTGGATCCAGACCAGTTTTGTCCCTGGATCTAGGAGAAAATATGGAATCCAGACCAATCCATGATGTAGATCCAGAGCAGTCCTTGACCCTGGATCCATACCAGTTCTGTACGTGGATCCAGCAGAAAACATCAAAAACCAGTCCTGTACGTGGATCCAGACCAGTCCTGGACCTTCCTGGACCTTTCTTGACCCTTCCAAGAGGACATCTCAGTGTTTCCTCTAGGATTTTGTTCAGCAGTGGGGGCACGCTTTTGTAAACAAATGCCACTTTACTCCAGAATTTGCTTTTACAACCTATTATTGAATGGCCATTTGAAAATAGCTTTTTAAAGGCTGAATGTAATAAATAAATAAATAAATAAAACAATAATATTAAACAAATACTATTTATTATTTGGCACTGGGCCCAATTCACGTAAGCTATCAATATGTTACGTAACATTAGCTACAATAACGTTAGCAATATTGTCTATTTGTCTATTTAACCCTTTTACACCCATAAGTTGATTCTTTTGCTAATTTTTTTCAGGATAAATTCAACTTTCAAAATCAAGACATGGCATTTTTATGTTATAGATGCTTTAAACCTTGTGAAATAACAAATGAATAAATGAATATAATAGAATTATCAGCAAATTTTGTCTTACTGTAGATGACCAGATCCAAAGCTTTTGAGATGACAAAAACATTTCAACTATAATGCAACAATACATGCAGTTTTGTTTGCCTGGACCTTTTGATTTCATTTATACTGTTTGATAAAAGTCCAGAAATGACCAGGCATTTTTCTGAGGAATGATATTTCACTTCAGAGGAACCTTTTCTCCGTCTCCCTTTTTGTTTTGGGATACTTATTTGTGCTTTCACATGTAGCACCTGTGTGTCAAAAAAAAGCCTCCAGGTCCTGGTGAGAGGGGGTTGACCTCTCACCTTGCTTTGGCCAGAATACAGCAAAAAGACCCTCAAAACTTCTAGAGAAAAAAACAAAACAAAGAAACTTATACTGTTATTTACAACAATGGAAATACTATATACAAAGAAGACACATCTAAACACTGTGAAAACACAACTAAAACACCGATAAACATTCACTATTTGCACTCTCTCATTCATTCTTTGTCTCCTCTTTCTCCCCCTGCTGCATAACTCAACACAGTACAAGAATTGCTGCCACTACTGTAATGTATATCAGCGCAAAGCTCAGCTTCCAGATTCTGTTGGAATTACATTGATAGTGCAAACGGTTGAAAAGTTATGGTACTTTGAAAAAAGCTTGTCTTCCTGTCACCGGTGACAGCTCCAGTTGTAAAGTCTGTTATGAGTTATCTTAAGCTAATAAGTCTACCTTGTTGCTGCCCTATTTTCCAAGAAGACACTCCTCTGACTCTCTGACCTGGTGCTTGACATGATGTCACTTTCAAGGCCGTGCTCTTAATGCGCCATTAATGTCATTAAGGCGCAAACCCCTAAAAAAAAAAAAAGGTACTGAGCAACATAGTCACTTGTATTTTATCTTTGTACTCGAGTACCGCACGGAGCGCAGGACTCTGCTGTGAAGGTGGAGACAATTAAAGAAAGAAAAATGCAACACAGGTTTTTATTCATGGATGTTTTTATCCATGTCTGTAGTTTGTTGTGTTACCCTAAAATAAGTACAAGTCCTCTGATGTCAGAGCTTTAGCTCCACCAGGCTGGAACCTGAAACTCTTTTAGTGTTTATGAGAGACTCTCCATGTTTATAGCACCAGAGACTCAGTACCTATGATTCCTGGGTGAAGGCCGCTTGTCTGGCCTGGTGGAACCTCATGTCCCAGAGGATCCACGTGTGTCTCAGATAGCTGCTGAGTGTCCTGTAGTTCTGGCCTCCACATGGTTCTGGCTCACATCGCTGCGCATCTGTTTTGATTGTCGTTACATAACGTGGTATTTTGTCCTCACTGCTCTCTACCCAAATCTCAGACCCATCAGAGATCACCTCCATGTGTTCCTCCTTCTATGGTTTGTTTCTCCGTTGTTCATCGTCTCTTTACTCCAGACCTTTACTCTAAAACTGATTTCTTATTTTTAGAAATGAGGGCAGCTGATGGCCAATTTGCCATCCAACAATTTATTTATTTATTTATTCGCTGGGCTTGCATGTTGAGCTGATTGTCTTTTTTTTCTATAAAATCAAATATACCAGCAGCTCCTCTACTGACCACTAGATTCTACCGTTCCTTTACTGACCACTAAAGGCTACAGTTAATTTACTGACCACTAGGGGTTGGAGAAAAAAATCGATTCTTCGATGCATCACGATTCGGCTGTGGGCGATTCTGAATTAATTTTTAAATAATATACCATCTGATGTAATGCAACAGATGGGGGGAAAAAAGCAGAAGTTAAATGTGTAGCTTCCCATCACCCGGACAATTTATTAAGAGAACACAAACACTCCAGACTGCGTTAAAAGCCTGTGTTTGGAAGCATTTTGGTTTCTATAAGGTTGTTGGTGCAGGTAATTTTGACAAGAGCCATGCTATATGAAAGCTGTGTCACACTAAGATAAAATACGTTGGTAACACATAGGCATGTGAATCTTACAAGAACTCACGATTCGATTCGATTCCGTTTCTTGGGGCGACGATTTGATTCACAATCGATTCTCGATTCACAATCAATATTCTTAGTAAAAAAAAAGGTGCCAATTGCAGGATTAACTACATTCCTCTATAAACTAGAAAGAGCTCTGATAAATTGTTACATTACTTTAAAGAAAACTGGTCACGTTAAAAAAATTGCAGCTTTACAAGATTCAGTCAAATGAATCTAAAATATTAAACACACAGAGGCAATCTTTTGATAAAGAGCTAACATTTATTTTGGCTTACCTTGCAAACTTTAACATTTCTTTGTCACTTAAAGCAGGCTTTGAAAGTAAGGCAGTCAAATACATTTCAAGTTTCTGTGGCTACAAAATTAAACATTTTAGTACTGAACCAGTAACATCAAAAAATCAGGATGTGTTAGAGTTCCAACAAAAACAAAAATGTGAACTCTCATTTATAAATACCTAAAAATAAGTATTTAACTGTTCGGCTTCTGTTTATGTAACATGAGTACCCACTTATGAGTAGCTTCAAAATTAAGTATCTGAGAACATCTCAAATATCAATTACATTTAAGTATAATTATTAAACTCAACAGAGTCAAAAATAAATAGGTACATCTCAGTTTTATGAGACTCATAAACTCACTTTGGTAACATATCAAATAAAAAAACATGAGTGCATCTCAAATCTATAACTAAATAAATAAACATTTCAGTTCTTATTTGACAACAGCTTCAAAACTAAACACATTTGTTCATCTGAAATTTCTTGAAATGAAACATTTTAGCACTCAGTCTTCAATAGATTCAAACATAAATATCAAGGCACATCGCTACTTTGAGACTACAAAATAAAACAGAGTTCTCATTTAACTGTCGCTTAAAAATGTTAACATTTCCAGTTTCATTAACTTCGACCATAACATGTTACAACTTCAGCCTAATTTAACTTAAAACAGTTGGGCTGTGGCTAACAGCCCTTTATTTTTTTTTAATCGGACCGTTGCCATTTGAAAAAGGAACACAAAATCCTGTTAAACCAAGTTTTAAACTGTTACACCATAGTGCTCAACAGAATGTTAAATGCATTTGAAGGATTACTGTGTATCATTAGCAATGTCTAAGTTCTTTTGCAGAAAGAGCAGTTAGTCAACATGTTCTGGGGTTAGATTGCTCCTCTGTGCAGTCACTATATCTCCAGTAGTAGAGAATACTCTCTCTGCTGTGACACTAGTGCCAGGTATGCATAGGTAGTGTTAAGCTAATTTAGCTAGCAGAGGGAAAGATGCCTCATGGGAACTCCACCACTGAAGGGGGTCCTCAGTGAGAGACAGCGAAGGGGTCTCCAGATCCTTCCTCAGCTCCTCTTCTGCTCTGGTGCTGCCAGATTTGGGGACAACTCATACCTCAGTAAATGTCTTTCCAAGCACGTTAACAAGTGCTGATGCTCTTTTAGGAGCAGGAGGGCTTTCCTCTTCCATGGTCTCTGGATTCTCTGCCCCAACCTCAGCTGGCACCACTTCATTCTGCAGATAAGCCATAGCAGATGCCACATTAAATTTATTCTAAGTCCCTTAACATAAAATACAATTTGTATTCATATGTTCCTTAATTGTTAGATATCTTAGACATTTATATTCATTATTCTTCATCCTCATTAAAAATGTGTATATGTATGTACTGTGACTTTTTTTTTTGTTTTTTAGAAAAGGTAGTTTATCAACAAGTATGCTAATAATTACCTGAAGAGCTGCAGCCTCAGCAATCACTTTGGTGTGGATATCCATTTGGTCTCCTCTGGTGAGGAAAGGCAGGGCTTTGAACCAGGGATCCAGTGTGGAGGCAGTGAGTTGAATGTTCTTAGTCTGCGCATTTGTGTATCTCTTTGGAAGATCTTCTTGGATAGCCGTTTTATTTCCTGCACAAGTGGTGTGCCATCTTCGGCAAAGCCTGCTTCAGTGTCATGAAGCAGCTGATCATGCAATGGAACGATCACAGACAGTGTGGGCGTGGAGTCCTCTGACATGATGTTTGTTGCATCTACATCCCTTACTGGTTTCAGTGCTTTTGCCATTCCCTCAGCATTGGAGATGTCCGTTTCACTAAGTGTGCAGATGTCGCCTAAACTTCCACCTTTTCTCACCTGAGGAGAGAGGAGAGCAGCACAGATTGCAGGCTGCTGCTCTAAAAATCTCTCAACCATCTCGTAAGCGCTGTTCCATCTCGTTGCTACGTCGGTTTCAGCTTGTGTGTTGGTAACATCACAAGTTTTTGTTTCTCCTGTAGTGCATGGCTTGCGATGGGGCTTAGGTGGAAAAAGTGATTCGCCTTATTCTCCCAAAAAGTCATGACACAGTGTTAAACCTCAGTGCTGGCTGAGCAGCTAGGTTAAATATGTGTGCATGCTAGTGGCTGTGTGGCTTTTGTGCATCACTCGTGTTTGTAATATACGCGACTCGAGCTGCCAGGTGTCTGTGATGTAGTGAGCTGTGAATGTGATGAAGGAGTGGCTTGCTCTTGAAGTCCACGCATTGCAAGTAATTGCTACTCTGTGGGTCAAAGCATAAAGTTGCGGTATGGCTTTCTCCATGAAAAACTGACGTGACGGTATGACATACCTTGGCTCAACTGTATGCATCATGTATCTGAAGCCTTCATTTTCCACAGCGCTGTAGGGGTGAAGATTTGTCGAAATGAAACAGGCAATAGATTTACTTATCCGTTTTGCCCGCTCAGAGTTGGCTGAAGTGTAGTGAAGTGATGTAGTGTACGTTGGTCAGGAGGAATTGGTAACAGTCGCTTATCCGCTTCTTGTAGCTCCGGGTGATGGTGCAAGATGTGGGTTTGGGGATTTGAAGTGTTTCCAAAGTACTTCACTTTCATTTTGCAGATTCATTTTGAATATGTCATGTCGAGCTCCTTTTTACCCGGGAAATTGTAAAATCCAAAGTGAGTCCATACATTTGCCTTCAGCGAAGACGGGGCTAGCTGTATTTCTTTTTCCTTCTCCATGCAAGTTTCTCTCAAGCTAGTTTACCAACGTATGTGTCGCGTTCCGGACGGAAATTCATGTACCGGACCGGTCCCTTGCTGAAATGATAGACTACAGAGGCCGTTGCCTCACAATCTGAATAAATAAGAATCGCGATTCGGACATGAATCGATTTTTTTTTTTTTTTTCTCTTTTTTTTCTGCCACCCCCAGTAACACAACATACATGAGGAATTTACATTGTACCCTTCCATCTGAAGATGGATGAAAAACAGCCCGCAGGTGCTGCCGCTACGAGTGATTCTACCGACCAGAGAACTATTGAACAGGTATTTATAAAATTTCCACCCACCTTGGAAAGGGCTAAAAGAATCACCAAGTCTATTGCAATAGTTATTGCAAAGGATTTAAGGCCGTATTCAGTGGTGGAGAATGGGGTATTTAGGCTGTGCTGCATACATTAGAACCAAGATACCGCATCCCTTCCCATCGATATTTCACTGACACAGCCATCCGGGCACTACAACGAAACCAAAACAGAAGTCATGGCAACAGTTGGGATAGCAGTTGACACTTGGACATTTATCAACACCGAATTTTACGTCACCATATTTGTTTACTGAAGTCTGAAAATACTCTTTTTGAGCTGTCAAAAAATAATTATATATCATAAATATAATATAAAGCTATTACTCATATCACATCTTTTTGTATACTTTTAATAAAAGATAATAAAAGTAAATTCATCTGTTTCTAGTCACAAATTCACCATTTTTTAAAAACTGATAAGTAGCAGTGGTCCAATGGTAAGATGCATTGATTCTGGATGCTCCAATAATCGATAATCAATTGATAATTGAATTGTAGCCCCCTGAAGCGTAATCAAATTGAATTGTGAGGTGCCTAAAGATTTCCACCTCCAGTGGCCACCACTGGTTTCAAAAGTGAGTCAGTTTCCACTGGCGTCCATGTTTAGCTGTCTATCTCTAAAATTTAGTATAATACTTGTTGGTTATTGTATACTGACTGAAACTTACTAGATTTGTGCCAAAATGAAGAAATTGAATCTGTTGACATTCTGCTGTTTCTTCCTGCATCCTCTCTGGTGTTAGGGTTAGGATTGCCTGACAACCGTTCACATCTACTGGAGGTTCCTGCAGGGTTCCTCGTCAAAGTTGAAATTATACAAAATTTTCAATTTTATGAATGTTGAGGTTTTATTTCACAATATTGAAAAGTAAAAAAATAAAATAAAATTAGTGATTTTACAGGAAAATAAGTGTGGTTTGTATAAAAAAACCTCAACTTTGGACAAAAGGTTGTAACTATAGAACAAATGAGGAATTTTCCAACTGTCATTTCATGTCAAAATGTTGCAAAAGGTTAATACTGATATTAATTATATTGATTGATTTTTGCAAAATTTGAGGTTTTATGACAAAAATTCACTTTTTATGAAAAAAGATCTGACACTGGAAAATTCGGCATTTTACAACTAAATTAGCTTTTTAACGATTTTGTGATTATACAAGAATAATTTGTGATTTTAATACAAAAGCCTCAATTTTATGATAAAGTTGCAAATTTTGTGGAATATAATTTTTATTTTTTTAATTCCAGTGTCTAGTGTGAAATCTAACAACATAGCTGGTTGAGAAAGTAAAGGGTGATTGGGCCTGTAACGGTAACCATGGTGATGATTCAGCCCTTTAACAGTAACCATAGCGATCATGTGGCCCAGGATGAAACAGAGTTTGACACCCTAGTTTAGGACATGGATATATTAGAACATGGATCTATTCTTGGAACCCAACATTTTTGGTAGCCACCTCTACCAGGTAGTTGAGCTCTGTAGTATCGACCAGTTTTTCTTGTGGCAGGTATAACATTGCTTTTTAAAGCGATGGCATTGTTCCTGTTTCTAAACTGAAGTGTTTTGTTTGTCGTCTCTGCAGGATCCAGCGTTTTTGAGGTCGGTAGACTCCAACATGGGGGTGAAGACGTTCACCCACAGCTCAACGTCTCACAGCCAGGAGATGCTGGAGAAGCTCAACGCTCTGAGGAATGAGGGTCACCTGTGTGACGTCACTATCCGGGTCCAGGACAAGCTCTTCCTCGCTCACAAAGTGGTTTTGGCATGCTGCAGCGAGTTCTTCCGCTCCAAGCTGGTGGGCCGGCCGGAGGAGGAGGACAAGTTTGTGCTGGACCTTCATCATGTGACCGTCAGCGGCTTCGCTCCACTGCTGGAGTATGCATACACATCCACGCTGTCCATCAGCACAGAGAACATCATTGACGTTCTTGCAGCCGCCAGCTACATGCAGATGTTCGCTGTGGCCAGCACATGTTCAGAGTTCATGAAGTCCAGCATCTTGTGGAGCCCAACCAACAACAGCAACAATAACAACAACAACATAGCGGCGGACAAGCCGCACGAGTCGGTGCCAGAGAGCGCCTCGTCCCACTGCGCACTGACGCCGCTGGACGGCAGTGTGTCGCCCGTGTCGTCCGACTGCAGCGTGGTGGAGCGAAATGTTCCCATCTGTCGGGAATCGCGGCGGAAACGGAAGAGCTTTGTCACTATGGCGTCACCCGAGAGTCCTCTCAAATGCTCTACGCAGATGGTCACCACCTCCCCTCAGGTCCCCAATCCTTCACCGTCCTTCTCAGACAGTGCCACCCAGCCTGTAGAGTCCTCCCTTGCCTTCCCCTGGACCTTCCCCTTTGGTATTGACCGTCGCTTCCACTCTGACAAATCCAAGCTCCCAGAGAGCCCCCGCTGCTTAGAGCCGGGCGCTGCCGGAGCGTCAGAAGTAGTGGTTGCCCGGCGGCTGAGCGACTTCCTCACGTGCGAGAGCTCCAAGGTGGCATCATCGCCCGCAGCAGTGGAGGAGGAGGATGTGAGGGTGAAAGTGGAGCGTCTGAGCGATGAGGAGGTACAGGAGACGTCGTCACAGCCGGTCAGCGCTTCTCAGAGCTCCCTTAGCGACCAGCAGACTGTTCCAGGCAGTGAGCAGGTCCAGGAGGAGCTACTCATCAGCCCACAGTCCTCCTCCATAGGTGAGATGTTTAACATGAATTAAATCAGTCCTTCTCTATAGATGAGATGTTGATCATAAATTACATAATTACAGGTCCAAATTTCAAACATCACATCTTCTTATTTCTGTATGAAATGTCTCACTTTGAATTGAATTGAACAGAAATAGTTCCGGCATAGATTGTACATGGAATAAACTTAAAAAGATAATAAATAAACATGAGGTGAGATAAATGACAGCAGGCGTGGTGATGATCTCACCTGAGGTCATCATGAATGTATTGGAGTGTTATTTGTCACCTGGCAACAACTGTAGATGACATCACAGGAGCACAGGCAGGTAACTCATGTGAACTCTGCATACACGGCATGGATGGAAACCAGGGTTTTAGCCAACCATCATTATAGGGAAGACAAGAATTAAGTGAATTAACGTCAGTCTCTCACATCATTTCATAACTAAACAACCATCCTGTCATGGAAAATGTCTGCTACATCTCAGATCTAGCAAGCAGTTTTTAATCACACAAAGCATGATCAACGCATACAACTCCAGTTCCAGTGAAGTTGGTATGTTATGTAAAACGTAAATAAAAACTGAATATAATGAGGCTTCTCTTTTATTATTTTCAAAGACAAGATGTTTAATGTTCAAACTGGTCAACTGTATTGTTTTTGTTTTTTTTTGCAAATATTCACTAATTTTGAATTTGATGCCTGCAATGCTGGGACAGGGGCATGTTTACCACTGTGTTACATCACCTCTCTTTTTAACACTCAATAAGAGTTTGAACTGAGGACACTAAT
>JBAMYA010000005.1:15916266-15926827 GCA_037176975.1 Arrhamphus sclerolepis
CAATTTAAAATCACTGTCCAGCATAAAACCAAGGTCAGTAATAACAGGTTTAAAATAAACTTCCAAGGGTCCCAAATCAACAGAAGAGGACTCACAGGGCCCACTAGGTCCAAACACCAACACCTCAGCACCTCCAGCACCTGGACTCCTCAGGTACCTACACCAGGATTCTGTTTGTGGATTTCAGTTCTGCTTTCAACACAATCAGCCTGACTTCAGGAGAAGCTCTCCCAGCTGAGTGTACCTGACTCCACCTGCAGGTGGATTACAGACTTCCTGTCTGACAGGAAGCAGCATATGAAGCTGGGAAAACATATCTCTGATTCACAGCCCATCAGCACTGGTTCCCCCAGGGCTAGGTTCTTTCTCCACTGCTCTTCTCCCTGTATACCAACAGCACCTCCAGTCATGAGTCCACCAAGCTCCTAAGTTTGTGGACAACACCACTCTCATTGGACTCATTTGTGACAGTGACAAGTCCACCTACAGGTGGGAGGTTGGCCATCTGATGATCTTGTGCAGCCAAAATAACCTGGAGCTCAACGCTACAAAGACAGAGGAGATGGTTGTGGACTTCAGGAAGAACTCAGCCTCACCTACCCCCATCCTCTGTGACTCCACAATTGACTGTGGAGTCTTTCTGTTTCCTGGGAACTATCATCTCTCAGGACCATCAAGTGGGAGGTGAACATCATCATAATATTGTATATATGCGCATTTATAATATAGCATTCAGCTTGCATTGCAGCCCCTTATTTTTTAAGGTACTGCATATACTGTATATCTATGTCTATTGTCTGTACTCTTAATACTCTGCACCAACCACACCAAGTCAAATTCCTTGTAAGTGAAAATCTACTTGGCAATAAACTTGATTCTGATTCTGACTGATCATATTTCTTACCTTTGAATGTTTACCCTCAAAGTTGTTCAGGAATGTATTTTATGACCCTTTAGACTGCTGAGCAGCAATAGCTTCTCTACGATCAATACTGATGTAATTCTTTTTTGGCATTGGGTTAACACTCACCTGAATGCTCCAAAGCAAAGTGCCAAAATATGTGCTTTTGTGGAGCCCTGCACTGCTGCTGCTGCTACTACTGCTGCTGCTGATGATTAACTAGAATCCTAAATCTTATTTATTGGATTTTACTTTGAAAGAAATGTAAATTCAATTAAATATCCCATAAAAACTGTTTTGTAATTCATCAAACCTGAAAAACGGTTGAATATTTCTGCAAGTAGAGATCAGACGGAACATCAGGAGCAACAGTTCAGGCTTGTGGCCACCAGGTGGAGCCGCTAGGCTGCTGAACTTCCGCAGACACCAGGAGTTATGTGGGTTATATAACAGCGGCTGTTAGAGCGAGGACACACTGTTGAGCTGTCAGGGTCACTGCAGCTCATGATCATGCAGCAAAAATGAGAGTATTTTAAAGAGTTTTGATTCCAGAATTTGAAATAAAAAACTGATTCAGCTGGATATGCATGACAGAAAAACCAGCACTTGTTTCAGATGTTTTAATGCAGTTTACTTTCATCAAAAATCACTCAGCAATAAAAAATCCCAGTGGTCGTTTTATTTTATTTTATTTTATTTTATTTTATTTTATTTTATTTTATTTTATTTTATTTTATTTTATTTTATTGTTGTTTAATTTAAATTAATTAAATTTAGTTTTGCAGGATGGATTTAAGAAGATTTGTGGAATGGGAAAAACAATAGGAAGTTTTGCTGATCTAAAGTTCAAATTTCGTTTTTTGCCTGAATGTAGGTTGTAGGTTGACAAGGTATCAGGATCATTTTGGAGAAAATAAAACAAAAATGTTGCAGTAGAGAGAAAGATAACACTGCAAGTTCAAATAAACCCCCCCAAAAGCTCAAAAGCTGTGACTTTAAACTGACAAATTTAACCTCATAAAGGTTTGACATCATGAAACGTCAAGTTTTACAAGTAAAACTCATTTTTTCTGATTTTAAAAGCCTGTAAATATTTTAAACTTGAGGAAGAAAAACACTAAAGTTCTGAAACGACGCTGAGATGAGGATAATGTATTTCCAATTTTATAATTTTTTAATTTGTCAGTGACTCATCAGTTTGGGCCTCATCTGGGCCACTTCTGGTACCAGTAAGTTCAACGAGAGTTATAGGTTCATGACCTAGACCAAAAGCTACGTCTGGTGTTTTTTGAATCCGCTGAGGCTCAAAGGCCCAAAGAAGACAAAGAACTGGTCCAAGATCTGCATCCATGGTTAGATTTGTAGGTCTAAAATACAAATTTCAGTTGAAGTGGAAAAAAATTCCAGATATCAAACATCAGTTTAGCTGCGACCAGGTGATCTCATCATGTTAAAATCATATTTAGACAAAAATATTTCAGCTCAGAAAAATACAAATGAAAAAAAAAATTTGTTGAATTCTTCAGTTGGATTTCGTCTAAATTTAAAGTTTATGGTGAGGCAGCAGAATAAAGACAGATAATAAACAGATTAATAAACAAATGTTACAAGAACAAAAGAAGAGTAGGGTTTTTAAACCCCTGAAACATAAAACATAAAATAAAATATTAATTTATGTCTTAACAAACATGGGAGTAAATGATTTAACTGTTTTAAAATTATACATTCAGATTATTCATTTGTGAATTTAAAAAACAAAATTGGTCAGAAATAACTTGATAACTGAGGCCTTGCAGTCCCTCAATGCCCAGGTCTCTGTAGGTGCCAGAAACTCTGATTCAAGAGTCTGAGCTGTAGATGATCAACGACTGCTCCAGAAATTAAGTGTGTCTGAGGGGAAACTTAAACCTGTTACGTGTCCAGTTGCTGGTGGAGCTTCAGCTCAGATCTCCAGCTTCAGTTCCACCACCAGCAGCTGCACTCCTCCACCTCCACCTGCAGCTGCAACTGCAGCTGCTCGAGGCCTGCCGGTCCAAACATGGCTGCTGCGCTTTGCCACGCCCCCTTTTATCAGACTTTCAAAGCCTTTTTCTTCTTAAACCAAACTAACAACTGTTACAGAGCATAATTATTCATAATTACATCCACCTTGTTAATGTGTGAAAGCAGAAAAGTACAGAAATATAAAGTTCGAGCTGCGTGAAAGCCACATCCAGATGTGCAGCTTGAAATCAGGGCTGTGATGCTCCGAAGTGTCAAAAGGAGGATAAAATCGATAAAAATGCTTTTTTATTCACACAATAGGTGCAATGGTTCAATATTCTATTAAAGTGAAGCTTTTACAATGCTCTTGTGTGATTATTTTTACTGAAAAGTGCTTTTGAGGCAGTTGCCTCTGAATATTCAAATGTAAAGTAACGCGCAATCAAATCATTGTCAAATCATTGAGTTCTAGGGGTTTTAAATACAAGGGATGCAGACAGAAAATCTCAAACCAATATGTCCCCAGCTATATTACAATATTGCTGTATGCTGTGAGACGGCCTGGACACGTTTGCGTGGAGGTTTTTGGAGACTTTTATTGAAATTTCGTTCTTTGGCCATTTTGCTGAGGCAGAAGAAAGTCCACAGGTCTGATCCAGGATCCTCTGCTCTTCTCTGCCATCATGTCTGGTGAGTTTCTACTCAGCTTTTCCGCTGCAAGTTGTTTTGTGACATTTTCCCCTGTTAGAAATAAAAGAGAAACAAACAAAAAACTTAGTCAATATGTACAGTTTGCATAAAAATATCCGTGGAGGTGTAAAAAATGCCAGGATAAGGTGAAAAAAAGCGTTTTCCTCTGCAGGATTTCAGTTTCCATGGATATTTTGATAATTTTTATTGATCATTAAGCAGTTTAGATGCAGCATTTTCTTTCTTTCTTTCTTTTCTTTTTTTTTTTTTTGTTTTTTTGGGGGGTGGGGGGTATTGAAGGTTTGATTCCAGATGTAGAGCTGCTGTTTGTGCTTCTGGACTGTGGGGTTTTCTGACGCTCCTCTGAACCTAAAGCAGATTTTTATAAACGTTCAGGACATTTTTATTCTTAGAGCAGTGTTTTATTTACTTGCACTGCAGGTGATGGTGCTCGCAGATATTTTAGGTTTCGGAGGAACCACCGGTGGAGCAGTCACGCGACGCGCTTTCGGGGTGCGTGCGCGTAACGGCGCGCCTGTATTGGTTTCACGCGTTTAAAAGAAATCCTGCAGAAGCAGCATGAATATTTATAAGATGAGGTTTAGCAGGCGAGCCTTCTCTTATCAAATGGCTTTTCTTTGTCTCTACACGACTCCCCCACTCCCGACTATACCGTTTACGCCTTTAGGCCTGATTTACGCACACCTACACTAGACAGGCTTCCTCTTTTCAATTTCTCCGAGTCCCCAATAAAGATTCCAAACAGCGCTAGATCTCACTGTGGCGCATTGAAGACGAGAACGGGGGTGATTTTAATACAGTCACTGATTTGTGATGTGATTTTTAACCGAGCACAACGCGCAGAGCGGCCGCGTTTCCAATCAAATCACGGATCGGCTTCCCGACCTTCTCCAGCCGCTGTCATGCGCCGCGATTCACACGCACACACACTCACACCGTTTATAACAGATCGGGAAGTTTACTTACTTTCGCTTGCTTTTAGCCGCTGTTTCTGCTCTGCACTGCGGAGACTGAGGGGTGTGGGGGACTCAGAGTCATGCGGTAGACACAGAGGCAACAGAGGGGGAAACTTCAGAGGAGGAGGAGAATCTGAACTCGGCGGGAGTGCGCTTTTACGCGCGGAGTAGCAGAAGTGGGATTACAGACGCGGTTAAACCTCACAGATTAAAGTTTAAACTCCGTTCCTAATGATATGGGACAAAAAAATAAATCCATTTATTGAGAGAAAAACATGCATGACAGATACTGAGTGAGACATGGCGGCTGCAGGGCTCCCGAGGGTCTGTGAGGTGTTTGGTGAACTGTTTTTCTGAACTTTTCTGAACAGATAAAACTCGAATGTATGTGGGAGTCCGGGTCAAGACCACTGTGAAAGACCTGCTGCTGCAGCACAGAGCGCGTGAGGCCAACAGGAAGAAGCAAAAAACGGTAACCCCGCCTACCCACGCAGCGGACCCGCCCCCTCCACACAGTTTGGGGGGTGTCAAATATAGAATATGATTTCTTTAATCATCCTCATCTCCTTCTTCTCCAGGTTAACAGAGAACTCAAGGAGCTTTGCGCGTCCACGCTTCCAAGTAAGTTTTTTCAGAATTAAAGCCACATCTGTGAGCTGTTTTTGGTCCAATGTATCTCCTGACCCAGTGAGTCCACTCCTGAACCGAATTACAGGCACTTTTCATTAATAGTTTTACCAACACTTTTAGATATTCTGACAGAAGTTTAAAAAATAAAAAAAACAACAACATGTAACCCAGTGATCAAACTTGAACCAGTTTGTGAATATTTTATTGCACTGAAGGGCTTCTTTTGTTTAAGATTCAGAATCTTGTTTTTTTTGTTTGTTTGTTTTTGCTTTTCAGCAAATTTTCTTTTTCTTAAATTGATTTTGAGACTGAATCACTAAAAAATTAAATCAAATCAAATAAAGTGAAACACATAAAATAAAAAATGAAATAAATTATATTAAACTAAATTAAGTTTCATTAAACTCAATCAAGAACAGGATCTGTTGATGTTCTGTTAACTTGCCGCTGCCATAGTGAATTACAGTTTCAAATGAGTTGTGAGAGAAGATAAGTGTTAGAGAGAAGAAGATGTCAATAAAAAGGAACCCCTAAAATGTCAATACAAAAAGGAGTTTTATTTTAAACAACAGTCGCTACTGAAAGACTATTGCTGACAGTTAATTATATCATCACAGATTGCAGGAAGAAAAATAAATAGGAAACATAATCTCTTCTCATGTTAAAGGTTTAGATCCATCTGTTTTATAAGACAACCCCATCTTGTTTTCTTGTCAAACTTTATCAGATTAATCAGGTTGTATTTTTGCTTCTTTACTTTCATCTTTCCATCTCTAATAGCGCCTTTCTGACCAAAACTCCGATTTTAAACCCCACCAGGTCACCACTTGGAGCCCCCTCCCACTGACGTCACCAAATGCAGCTCCCTCGTTCCCACCCCTGCCTCCGTCTCTGTCCCGGATAGTTCCTGGAACCTCCAGATGCAGGTGAACATGTTCAGGGACGTCCAGCATCATCAGCATCATCATCACCATCAGCAGCAGCAGCAGCAGCAGCAGCAGCATCTGTTTGGGGATGCTGCATTGCCTAACAACGACTACAGCAGCACCACCAGGGCAACCATGGACTACAACTCCCCCATGCCACCCCTCCCGTCCTCCTCCCCACTGCCCTGGTGCCACGTGGCATCCACGGATGCAGACTACTATGGCCATGGCATGGTGCGTTTATTTAAATACAGTTTTCATAATAAAAAGAGAAGAAATAAAGTCTGGTATCGATGCTTGTTTTTAAGACTTCATGGATAAATGAAGACAGAAAAAAGACATTAATGATGAATTTAACACAGAAGGTAAATTATATTTCAAACAAGATAAATAGTCTCATAACAGAATATACATAGTCCTTGTGAGTTAATTCTGGGTTTAGTATGGACCTTTCTAGATCTTTGGGGCCCAGACCCTGGTCCAGGGGCTCCTGTTTAAAAAAAAATACAAATGACTTTCTTTCATGTTCACATATCAGTGTGAATTTCATTTGTAAGAATAGTTAGGGTTTGGGTTAGGGGTTAAGATACAGATACAGATAAAATACAGAAGATTACTTTTAGGAAGCTGTTGTTGAACTCCAGACCTGTAGGGGGCAGAAAAAAACAAAAAAAAAAGTTCCTTTGTGCTGCTTTAAGATAGTCAGGTTTAAAGGTGAAAGGTTTTGGACAAAACCTGGCAAAACACTTTAATGTAACACTCAGCTGAGGTAAAATAAGCACAATAAATCTCACTAGCTGTTTTGGGGAGCACTTTTGACTCTGTTAGAGCAGTAGCAGGCACTATGTGGGCCAGATATGTCCCAGATCCCACTTTTGATCATGTTTATGAAATGGACATGAATGTGTAACAGCATATCAGGACGATTTAACAGAAATGCAGAACAGAAAATATTTAAAGGAGAGAAGGGGCGGAGTCAAAATCTTGGTCCTGCCCCCTAAAACCAGCTGCTGAGGATGGACCAGTAGAAACATGCTTTTGTACCTGATCTGTGTCATATTTTAACTTTTGCAGGTCCCCTGTTCCTCATCGGAGTCCCTGACATTCTGCTACCCCCCCGACCCCAGCAGCTACTCACCGCAGGACTCCTTCTCATCCTCGTCCTCCTCATGTTTCGACTCGCCCACCAGGATGGACTGCAGCTATGGTGGCCTCCTCTCAGACCACTACCCCTACCAGCACCACCACCTCCACCAGCAGAACTGGGCTGACCAGCAGGAGGGCGCCCCCCCCACCGAGTACGCCTCATTCTTCAGCCCCACAGACTATCTATACACCTGTCCGCTGGAGGAGAGCTTCTTCAGGAAAGACTCTCCACTGAGTTCTGAGGCGTGTTACAACGTTTTATGAGGAGAAACAAGTTTCTGTGTGTCTGAACTGTAAATATGGTCCTCTTGGTCTCAGACAAACTGTTTTATGATCTGATTTGCATTTCAGTTTGATATGAGGCCAGATTTCTCTGCAGCGGAGTGTCTGATGAATGCTGAATGGATGATAGGTTCTTATTTTTCTAACTTTTTTTTTTTTGCAACTCAGATTTATTTTCATACACATGATGCATTCTTATAAAAAAATAAACCGATTAATACGATTAAAGCAGATTTGTGTTTTTTTTTTTTTTGTTTTTTTTTGTTTGTTTTGTTTTTAACTTACAGGTAAAGTCAATAAATTCAACGATACACTTATTTGCTCTGAACAACATGTCATGAGAGAAACAAAAGCAAAAAAGTTCAAATAAACAATGATAATAATAATAATAATGATAATAATAATAATAATAATAATGAGAATAATAACAATAATAATAATGAGAATAATAACAATAATATGTGGGCCCACCATCACCCCTCACTGTCCCCACTCCTCCTGAACATGTTGAAGTAAACAAAGATAAATGGCCTATTAAAATAAAAGACTATTAAAATAAAATAAAGAAATAAAAAATAAAATAAAGTTAAAATACAAATACAATACAATAGAACAGAAATACAAAAAGTAAAATAGAACAAAATAAAATTGAATACATAAAAAGTAAAATAAAATAAATAGAATACATGACACAAAATAAAGTAAAATAAAATAGAATAAAATGAAATTAATTAGGGTTAAAAATGTAAATATAATGACTAGAATATATAACACAATAGAGCAAAATTAATTAAGCCAAAAAAGTACATAAAAAAGAATAAAAATGAAATAAAGGGTATTATAAAATAAGTCTCAAATAAAATAAAATAAATAAATACATGACATAAAATGAGATACATTATAAAATAAAATAAAGTAATGTAACATAAAGCAAAGCAAAATTAAATAAAGTAACATAAAATAAGTTAAAAATGAACAAAAGAAATAAAAAAAATAAAATAAATAAAGCAAATAGAATAAAATTAAATTCAACACAAAAATATAAAGTAAAACGAAATACATAAAATAAAATACAAAACAAAAGAGAGCAAAAAAAAATAAAAATAAAAAGTAAAATATAATAATAAAAATAAAACTTAAAATAAAATAAAAAAAATGTCAAATAAAGTAATTTAAATAAGTAGGCTAAGTAAATCAGACCTAAAGAATGCTTTGGAGCTGTAGTACAGTTGAAAGGGATTATTTGATTAAATTAAACCTGTTTCAGCCTCATGAAGGAGAGGAGACAGAGAGGAATAAAACCTGTCTCAGGTGTGCTGAAGGTTGTTCAACCACTGCACAGAAACATTGGGGGCGGGGTAAAGGAGGAACAATAGCATCTTGCCCCTTAATGTAATTTTGGCATTGTTTTTTTTTTTTTTTTTTTTTTGAACTTTCCTGCAACGTTGGAGACTGCTGGAATCCTCTCTCCTTCTTTGATTTTCTGAACATGCTGTGTACTTCAGCATTTTGGTGCATTTTCTTCTCAGATGTTCTACATGAACATCTGCCCAGATATCCAAGAGGCAGCATGTTTCCTCGGAGCTCCAAGTTTACTCGAGGCACATTTCAAGCATTGGCTACACTTCTGTGCATATGTTGTGTAGATGAGCTATCAGAACATCATTTCCCATAATGTTTAACAATAACAGTAGCCTGTCAAAGCCAAAAAGGTCTGTTTTTAGCAACCAGGTCGGATCGAAGTCAGCTAGGTTTCACATCTGAAACGAACCATAGCAGAATTCATTTGGAACTGCTCCAAGACCACCTCTTCAGCTGGGTCTCGGTTCGCTTGTTTGGTCTGCACCAGAGTTCGAATGCTTGCATTCACACCTGCCCAAAATGTCAAAACCAGGGGAGGAAACAAAGTTGAGTTTGTTTTCAGCGAACTAAAGGCTTGTCGAAGTAAAGGCAGGTGTGAATACCCCTTCAGTTTCCCTCATTAAATAAAACACTTTCTGAAACAAGAATGTGATCTGGAATGTGTCTGTACTGGTCCTGTTAGACAGTAGACTGGTGTCCAACACGTCTGCTACAACACAAACCAGTTTCTTGCCACTGTTAGGCTTTTCCATGAGTCATGAGTTGGCAGTCATGAAAATGTCAGGTACAATCTTTTCTTTTGTGTGGATCAGATGAGCAGTGATGTAAATATTGCTAAACTGAAATGCAGCAATATTTTTCTTCTTTCTTTCTCATTCCAAATCATATCAAACCATTTTCACCACTTGAATGTTTCCTGGTTGCACCAGGCACAGAAACACCATGGTTCGTTTTTTTTTCCCCCATGTCAGTTCTCACTGGAGAGAGCTTATTCCTGGGCTTGTGAGATTACAAGTGTGTTAACACACGCTTGAATGCTCCAAATCAACTACTTTTCTAAAGGTCAGCACACATGCTGATGATCCTGCATCACTTCAATCATCTGGTAGCTTGCACCTTTTCACATCCTTATATGGTGGTCTCTGGGTGGGATTATGCTAATTACTGAGCTTCACGAGTGCACTACAGACCAGCCATCAACTGGAATTCACTAATGTAAACACGTTCTCATGAACAAATCTGGGTTTTATGCAGCGTTCATAAGTCTGGAGCTGATTTATTTATTTATGTAAGGAGGTGACTTACTGTATGTGCAAATCTGAATAAATTTACGAAGATTTACTGAGGCTCATTGACTTTTATTGAGTCATAGCTGAATAAAACAGTGGTGAAAATCTGCTAACAAAACAATAACCTGGTTTGCACACTTACAGCTGTGCCCATCTCTGTTTGTTACAATAGCACAGCTGGAGGAGACCCCTTCAGGTTACCTGAACAGTGCTGTAAGACCGTGTCCTACCATCCTGACGGACAGCCTGATTTTATCCTGGCATCACTTTCTCTTTGTTAGTTCACACAGTGCTTATTTTCAATTCAATTCAATTCAATTTATTTTTATAGCGCCTATTTACGACAAGTCATCTCTAGGCGCTTAAGAAACCCAG
>JBAMYA010000005.1:15926927-15942357 GCA_037176975.1 Arrhamphus sclerolepis
GGAGCGAACTGGAGCGGCACAGAGCGATCGCTCCGGCCTTTGGATAAAAACTCGCTCCGACTATATTTTGAACGCTCCGCTCCTCACTCGCTCCCCACTCCCCTCCCCTCATATGCTCTGATCGTGAGGTGACCATCATGCACATGAAGACAGTTCAGCTGATTGAATGAAACAAGTCAGCTGTGCTGCTGCATGGTTGGAACAAAACCCTGCAGCCACACCAGCACCTTCACGGATCAGTTTGAGGCCCCTGATGTAGGCCTACACACTTCTTCGGATCAGGACTTGTGTGGGGCAAAAATAACCAAACTAAGCATGACGTGGGCGTCTGTAGAGGCCGGCAACGGTGCGGCAGCATCCACCTGGGATGGGGGTTGACCAGGTATCGACCCGGTGGACCCCAACCTGGGGTGATCGCCGGCGAAGAAGTGTGTACATGGACACGATGATGTAAGTGATGTAGGTTTCTCCAGCTCCTCTGCTCCACCACCACTACTCGGGTCGCTGGTAGCCATGACTCGCTTGTCAGAAAGACGTTGTTGATGTAGACACTTGTCACTCAAACATGTCTGACCAATGGGAAAGCATCCGCACACCGCGGGATGTTTGTGTAAAGAAAAAAAAAAAAGCTTCAAAACTTTTTTCACCTCAATCGAAAAAAAAAAAAATTTATTTTAATTTTGCATTTGAACAGTCTTTTTCTTTGATTGGAAATATTACTTTTTTTGATTGAAGCATTTTTTTGGAATAGAATAATAAAGACACAAATGTCCTACCCATAATACCCAAACACAAAAACGATTAAGTCAATCAAAAAAAGTATTTTCAATTAAAAAAAAAAAAAATTCACTTCAATCAAAGAAAAAATTTTCAATCAAAGAAAAACAAACACTTTTTTCTTTGATTTAAAAAGTGTTTTTTTTTTGTTTGTTTTTTTATTGAAGCGAAGGTTTTTATAATTGAAAATATATTTTTTGATTGAAGCAACCTTTTTTCTGATTGAATAATAGAGACACAAATCTACCTTCACTCACACAGATCATTTATGTGAGAAAAAATGCATTTGTGAGTTGGAGGCACAGCAGGGAGTCTCAGAATTCACTCACAAATGCAACGATGTCCACAGACCAGAAGCCATTTGTAAATCAAGTTATATTTGTGTGTGGATCAAAAACACATGTCTGAATATTGTCCTGTGCATTTGTAAATCGTCTTAAATTTATTTTCTATTTAATTTTTATTTAACCAAGAAGGGTTCTGCTGAGCTGCAATTAGTCTTCTTCCAGGGAGTCCTGGCCAAGATGTTAGGAGAATGTAGCATGCAACTCAAAGCTGGAGTTACTTTTATGTGAAAGTTTCGAACTTGTGGGAAATGTTTCCAGAACGTTCTGGGAGGCAGAAATCGTTTGCTGGAAATGTTGAACGTTTATATCTCCACAGCTCTCTGAAGGTTCTACTAAAACATCTGTCAGATTAAGGGCTGCACTTTGACTGGACCAGAGGTGTCGAACTCTTCCGCCTTGGGCCACATAACCACCATGGTTACCATAAAGGGGCCACATCATCACCATGGTTACCCTCAACAGGCCACATCATCTCCATAGTTACTGTTAAAGGGCCACATCATCATCATGTTTATTCTCAACAGGCCACATCATCACCATAGTTACTGTTAAAGGGCCACATCATCACCATGGTTACCCTCAACAGGCCACATCATCACCATAGTTACTGTTAAAGGGCCACATCATCACCGTGGTTACCGTTAAAGGTAACCATGGTGGCTGGATCCTATCCCAGCTCACTTCGGGCGAAAGGCAGGGGTACACCCTGGACAGGTCGCCAGTCCATCACAGGGTTCCATATCACATCTTTTTTTCATTTAGAAAAGCATTTTTTAGTCAAAAAATAAATTTCACAAAAAATTACCTTTATCATAAAACTGAAGCTTTTGTGCTGAAAACATTTTCTTATAAAATCACAATTTAAAAAATATATATATATATTATATATATAGATAGATATTCACATATATATACATATACATTTTTCAAGATTTTTCCAGCACTCAAAACGTTTTTATAGTACAACCACAAATGTCACAAAATTGACCTTTTCACTTAAAATTATATTTTGTTGGGAAATTTATCAACATTTTGTTATAAAATCATGATTTTTCTTGTATAAAAACTTTAACGCAAATTTAAGTTTTATCATAAAGTAGAATATTTTGTGAGCTGCCAAAATTTTCAATATCACATATTTTCTCATTTAAAAGAAATTATTAAATCTCAGATGTCACAAGTTTTGCACAAAAATCATGAATTAAAAAAAAATCCTGATTTGAGCTGAAAGATCAACTTCAAATATCATAAATGTCACAAAATTATACTTTCCTGAAATGCAATTTTTTTGTTGGAAATATTCACTTTTTGCAACATTTTTACATAAAATTACGTCATTAAATGGCTTTTCTATATTTTCAACTTTTTCCTAAAATCACATATTTTAGTTATTGAAAAAAGTAAATTTTGTAAAAAATTTTGATTAAAAAAAAAAAAAAAAAAAAGTAAAATCTTTTGCGAAGAATTTTATTTTTCATCATGCTGATGTAGATCTGGCACTTTTTTTTGTCACATGACCCAGTTTCAGCCATCAAATGATTTTGATTGTATTTTAAGAGAAAACAGTAATAAAATAAAATAATAAATAACTAAAAGTAAAAATTGACCAAACATGTCAGGTAGAATTTTGTTTTTTTAAGTTTGTTTTTTGGACTAAGCTAGCTCAAAACTGAATAAAAATAAACTGACCAAAAATGCCAGCTAAGAAGAATAAATAATTTTGATTGTATTTTGACATAAAAAACAGGATAATAAAAATAATTAGATATGAATTAAAAAATTGACCAAACATAGCTAAAATAAATGACTGTATTTTCATTTTCTCAGGATACAAAAGCACACAGACGAGTGATTTCACAGAAATGTTTTATTTGGCTGCAACTGACCTGATGACTCATTTCCTGACGTTGACATCAAATATTTAAAAGGACCTGAATTTCAGATAAATCATCGTATTGATCAGCTGAACACAGAAATCCCCCCAGATCCATACTATCGTCAGCCAATAACGCTTTATCGTTGCTTCCACAGGTGATTGTTTGTTCGCAAAGTACAGGGAGGAAAAAAGAGAAGAAAAAAAAGGCAGAAATAAGAGTCAGAAGTGAGCTGGACGGAGGCGTGGAGGTCCTGAAGCCATGCAGGTAACGAATGCAACAGTCGCACATGCTGTTCCACAGTCAGACATGCAGAAGTACTCGTCTAAACTGATAAATTAGCATCATTAAGCAAAAATAAAATAGAAAATTAAATATATATCTGGCGTGGATCCGCCTCAATGCGTCACAGAAACCACGAGCGAGTCGAGTCAGTCACGACAAGGCTGCGAGTTCGGCTCGGATCACAGTGGTCACGGAAAAGTTCGGCGTCCTCGTCCTGGCCTGTGATGGACGGTGGTCCATGTGGACGCTGGTTTTTGTCTTTTATAGGAGTCCTTCTACTCCATCCGTCTTCCAACAGTCACATTTCTGAAAAACAAACTACCCAACATGCATCTACCCTCTCAGTTCTGACACCACGACCCGTCAGACTCAGCTTCACTTTCATCCCTGTGTGGGTCCGCCGGGGGTCCTTCAGGCGCTGCCGTCTTGTTTGAGCCTCTGACTGCGAGCCTTGTACACTTCGATCAGCAAATCTTTCACATACTGGATCTCCCGCTCCACTGACTCTGCCTTGTCCCGGAGCTCCCGGTTCTGGCCTTCCAGGCCATGAAGCTCCTCCTCCAGAGAGTCTAGCTCCGCCCTCTTACGCAGCCGGTACCTGCAGACGAGGACAGACAAGGACAGATGGACAGACAGGGACATAAAGAAACAGACAGGAATGGCCCATTAGTTTCCAGCCATCATGACTCAAACTCTGGTGTGGTCCATTTCATTTATGAACCCAGAAAGAAAACAGCTGAGAGGGCGAGGCTGGTCTGGAGGGGGCGGAGCCAGTGTTTCAGCAGTGGGGGACTTTCCAGCTGACTAAAAAGACCCTGGTGTTCAGTTGAAGGAGACTGTTTAATCTTCTAATAATCATCTCTGATCATGCAACCACCACCACTCCAGAGGTCTCACTGCTTTTACTGGAGGAATCATTAAAAGAAACAAAAAAGAAAAACAAGACAAATAAAATTTTATACACACACATACACACACACACACACAGTATTGTATTTAAAGGAACAGCAATACATTTGAGCAGAAGAGCATTCATGAATATATTTCACACTTAAAAAAAATACAGAAAAAGTATAAATTTTTCTTTGTGGCCACAAAAAATATTGTATACAAAGGACAGACCTGTTTTGTCACAAGTGACACACACACACACACACACACATATATATACACACGCGTATGCCGGCTACATAGTCTATTACATGTAAAACATGTGTATTTAAATTTTTATTGTTTTTCGTATTTTTTTACTATGTAAAACACACCAACCAAAATAATAAATGAATAAAAAGAAAAACTAATAAAGCATATATGCTAATTAACCAGCATGATACACACACAGACACATATATATATACGTGTGTGCATGTGAAATTATGTATACAAATATGCTAATTAACTCGCAACAAAAATCTACTGATTCCTAAAAAAAAAAAAAAAAAAAAGAAAAAAAACACAAGAAAACCAGACTGTTTGATCTCTAATCATTTTACTCAACAGATACTTTCAGATGTTTCTCTTTTCTTAATGAAATTAAGATTAAAGAGGTTCTAGAAACGGCTCATATCAGGTTTGGTTCTGAAGCAAAAGGAGGATTCAGGCAGTTTTATCAGCGCTGCTGCTGCTGTTGATGGAAAGAAAATGACTGTTTTGTTTTTTTAACAGAAGATGGAAGATTTTTTTATTAAAAATTGAATGTACCTATCATTTTGAAACATATTTGAATTAAATTTAAATGTGACATACCTATGAGCAGCTGTCCTGTTTATATAAATACACACACACAGATATATATGTATACACATATAGATATATAGATAGAAATTTTATTTTATTTTAGGGTGTCGTACCTGTGAGCAGCCGTCTTGTTCTGGTCTCTCTTCTTCTGCTTCCTCTCACCGTTGCCAGTGTCCAGAGAGACAGCACTCATGGCCTGAACCGGTTTTACGCCACAGGGCTCATCCTTCAACCTCTGCCGGTGGATGGGGGCCCCCAGCAGCGGCCCCTCGCCCTCCCCTCTGGACAGACATTCGTAGCTTTGGTCCGCAAGGCATTCTGGGTAGAGGTAGTGGCCGTGTTGGGGCTCCAGCGCCGGCGCCGGCTGCTCCAGCTCTCCGATAAAGCTGTGGTAAGGCTCGGTGGCGGGCTGGTGGAAGTAGCCGTCGCCGGGCACCATGGTCTCTGGGGGGACACCCCCAGGAAGCCCCCCATCTTTGCCGCAGTGCAGCACCTCCAGCCCCGCACCCTCGTAACTTACGTTGACCTTCACGTTGTGCATCAGCTGACCCTCCCGCCGGTGGGCATCATAGGAGCTGCCCAGACAGAAGCCACGAGCGATCTCCTCACTGCAGAACATGCCCTCAGAGAAGCAGAAGCTCTCCTCCTCCTTCAGCGACAGAGCACATTCTCGCACTTTCTTCACTCCACCGAAGCCACTGCGGCTCACCGTCTTCAGCGTGGAGTAGTGGTTGACGGACAGCTCCGTGCTTCCTGAGTAACACCCCCTGGAGCCCCACGAGTCCAGCCCACCTTCCTCCGCCGCCTTCGCCACTTCGCCGACAACCCGCCGCCCGCCGCCATGATGGTAGCGGTGGTGGTAGCCGTACGGAGCAGGGCGTGCAATCTTGGCTCTGCCGATGGGACCACCACAGAAACCGGCCAGGTCCAGCTCCCCCGTCGCCAGGGTCACCACCACGGGGCTGGCCTCCGACTGGCCGGCACCGTAGGAGCCGTAGGGCAGCGGGTAGTATGACTGGGAGCCCATGGTGGCGGCGCCCCGCTCACATTTGGACTGCCTGTCACACTTGTTGACAGCGGACGTGGATTCAGAGCGGAAGTAATCCTCGAGCTGAGCCAGCTCCTCCTGCAGCAGCGACGTCATCACCTCCAGGTCCGACGGCACCCGGACATCCTGGTCTAACGGCGAGGGCGGAACAGAAGAACTCGGAGAAGACTCGGACGTAGACACAAACGAAGACAAATCGACTTTTTCCGTCATCCAATCAGAGTGACCATCACCTAAAAAAAAAAAAAAAAAAAAAAATTATCAAGAATCTGAAAAAAAAAATCCTGAAAAAATAAAAAAAATAAAAAGAAATTAAAAAATAAAATAAAATAAAATAAACACAAAAACAGACAGGAATGCCTAACTAAATGAGTGTGAATGATCGTGGATCACTAACCGATCATCTGAAAATGATTGAACAGCATCGTCTGCACTCCACAAACATCCACTTAGCTGTACTCACTGGACGACATCGGCGCCGTGCTGCACTGCGGCTCCCACCTCAGGATCTGCAAAAATAAAAAAGCGTCTCGCAAAAACTCACCAATTAAGCGCTGCCTCCCCTGCTGGCTCCGCCCCCGCGCCCAGACGTGATTGGCTGAGGTTAGCCTGTCGGAGAGGGGGAGCGCCGAGCTCGCCTGTGGAAACGGGAACAATCTTCCTCCGAAGGGTCGACGCCGCCATGGCGGCGACGGAATTTTTCAAAAGCACAAACCACGTAAGAGCTGGACGGAGAAATCGGAGCGCCTGAAGAGCTGCCAGATAAAAATGTTAAATCATACCAGAAAATGAATAAAGTTAGATATTTTAGCCTGACAGTCAGCTCATAATTACACAAAAAATGTATATGAGAAAAAAAAAAATAAATAAAAAATCAACCTGAAAACAGCTCATACACACAAAAACAAAAATAACAAAAAAAACCCTGAAAAATAAAAAATACTTTGTTCAACATGAGAGCTCATAATTACACCCAAAATATTTAAAAAATAACGTCAAAAAGTGAAAAATAAATAAGAATATTTTTTCATTAAACATGAAAGCCAGTACAAAAAGAGGAAATACAATGAATATCAAGAAAAGTTAAAGAAAATGAGTAAAAATAAAATATTTTTAGTGTCATAATTTCATTTCCCCAGAAAACATCAGAAAATTAAATAATAGTAAGAATATAAAAAGTTAATAAATATAAATATAATATACTTTTTTCATTAAATGTGGAAAGCAGGCAAACAAAAAAAATCAGAAAATTTAAGAATATAAACAATATAAAACTGAAAACAGGAACAAAAATAATTTTATAAAAGAAAAAACAAAAAATGTATGATTTGACAAATTGACTCAATAAAACATTGAATTAGCTCCTTATTCTATCGATGTGTCACTTCATAGCGTAATGATTTAATTGATTTATGTCACTATTTAATAATAAATCAGAAAGTGTGACTGAAAGACTTAAAAAGAAACAAGATGTTACTTTACTGAAATTCGGATTTAAAAACATTTATGGCATCTCTGTAAAAGTAGAAAGGAACAAAAGCTAAATAAAGTCACTACTTGTATACTTGAAGAACACATTTGATAAAGTCACTATGTATATAGAGTAATAACTTAATCATCTATAGTTTAAGTAAACTAGTAAACTGAAGAAGTTGAATGTCCCAACTTTCCTGTGCTCGGTAAACATAACACCGCTCCGTACTCACCCCATTGTTGAAGTCTTGACTAAAGTGCGTTGCTGAAGCAAAGCACGCGCAGTTTTGTGCTGGAGGAGAAGACGCTTCGCCGCTTAAAAAGCCATATTTTTATCTTTTTAAACGGGGGGACTCTTGGTGTGGCGCTTTCACGAACACACTTGGCAGACAGAAAGTTTTTAAATCCGCCACTTCTCCAACTCTCAGCCCGGGCCGCATCACGGCAGTCCAGATCACTCCGCAGTTTACAGGCTTCAGCGCGGTTGTTACGTCACCAGACCAGGGACTTTCCGTTACACTAATTTACCGGCTTTTTTCTGATTTTATGTCATCTAATTTCATTTTGATGTCATTTGATTTGCTTTTTTAAAAACATATATTGTTGTTTTGCTTTTTGGAGACATACGTTTTTCCAAAAAAAAAGAAAATAAGAAAGCAAAGAAAAGAAATAAAGCAAATAACTGTTATTTTTGTGTTATCCGACTGGAGGTACAACCTCAACAGCTACTTAATTACTGTTCACGTAAGAATCCACAGTCCTCCAACGGTGAGAACGAAACAAGCTGTACTATAGTGCCGCGGAAGGATATTCTGTTGCAACCCGGAGCGTGAGTTGCAGCCCTGTTGCATCAGATCCGCGGGGATTCACGGGGCTGCAACAATGTGGCCCCCACCTCCTTTTCCAGGCGGGGGGGCGGGGCGGATTCTCTGCTGTCACTCAAACACTGATCACTGATCATTTCACATGATCACCTTCATCACCGGCGGTGCTGCGGTCAGTCCTCCTCCAGATGACCCAGAATCACACAGATAAGTCAAAAATCATCATTTATTTTCACTTTTAACATAATTTACGTCATTTTACTTTTCCAACATGCAACATAAATGACTTTACTGTACTTTTATTTTAGGAAATTCTACACTTCATATCAGTTTTACATTCATTTCAGTTTGCACTCTAAATTTATAAAAGTAGCTATAAAGCATTAATTTTTTTGACCCCCAAAAATGATGTAGCCTAATTTTAAATTGACCCCATGGCTCATGGCATTGATTTGGGTTTAGATGATTTAATTAAATCACATCCTCTTCATTTACATTTAAATTTACATTTAACATATTTTGTCTCATAAATAATCCTCTACACAGAAATTCAGCCAACAAAAATGAAATCCCAGCAAAGCCAGTGTCATAAACCTGTTGAGAGAAATTACTCCAGGTGGTGATGTCATGGTTTTGGAAGCCTCTGATGGGTTAATTTGAGACACAGCTGTTGTATTTTCACCTCAAAAACATTGCTACCTTGTGTAACAAAATCATAAGAAGCCATTCAAGATATCAGTGTGGATATCAGATATCAGATATCAGTATCAGTGTGGACGTTCACCAGTCTGGTTCACCTTGGCTGCAGGTTCCAGATGTCTGAAGCTTCCACATTCATCTGTTCTAACCAGTTAGAATAGTTTTTGTTTTTATTTTGTTTTTCATTTTGTCATCTGTAGTTTTAGTTTACAAATCTCTACTGACAACAAGGGGCTCCCCTGAATTTTTTTCCAAATTCAGATATAGATATAGATATTTTCTAACAAAGAATTATAATTTTAAGTTTAAAAGTCACAACTTTGTGACATTTGTGATTGAACAAAATTTGCAATTGTAAAACAATTTTTTTAAACAAATTCTGATTTTATTTCAAAAGTCACAAATTTTGTGAGATGTGCGATTTTATGACACAAATTTTCTTTTTTTCTTTTGTCCAAGTCCAGGAACTAGCATTGAATCTTCAACATAGATGGTTGACAAAGAAAAGATTTAACCATGGTTACCCTTTAACGGTAACCATGTTAATGATTTGGCCCTTTAACAGTAACCATGGTGATGATGTGTCCCTTTAACAGTAAGCATGGTGATGATGTGGCCCTATAACGGTAACCATGGTGATGATGTGGCCCAGGATGAAGGAGAGTTTGACACCTCTGAGGTAGACAAATGTTGCTTTGTGACCCTGACATCATACTGGAGCAGATTGTTTTCGAAAAACAAGCAAGTTTATTTTTCCCTCCACGATGACATCTGGACCCAGCCCACATCATGATACTGCCTCTACTGTGCTTCACCGCTATGTGTCCATACACAGTGCTTGGAGGAGCTAATTGAGGTGGTTCCTCTGATCTGAGGGACTCCTGGACGCCTCGCCCAGATCAGGCGCTTGTTTCATACGTCATTTTGAGAGTGACAGTTAAACAGCAAAAAACATAAACCATGTGACTGAAAGTTTCAGCCCTTAAACCTGCGGACGAGAGTTATGATGTCAAGAAATAGTTTAGTTTTATATCAGAGCACCTCCCTCATGCCCAAAACACACACACACACATACACACCACCACCACCCCCAACCCACCGCTGTCACCAGGCTGTCTGCTCAGCGTGACCTCCCTGCTGCTTTGGTGGCGTGACGGGGAGGGTGGGGGGACATGTGGAGGTCACACAGGCGGGTCGTCACCCCCGTTGGCCTCATTAGTAACCCCAAGATGTCTCTTCAGCCCTCGACACCTCGGCCCAGCCCCCACCTCCCTGACGAGCCTGAGGCTGATTGAAGCATCCAGGTCTTCCTGTTGCTATAGTAACAGGCAGCACTGATGCACCCCCCTCCGCCCCCCGGCATCTTTACGGCCTCCCCCTCACAGCTTCTGCAACCCCCATTGTTTGTACGATTGCTGGTTTTTTTGTTTGTTTGTTTTTGTTTTTGCAGACGGGGCAGGTTTTTATTATTCACGGGGAGTTTGTAATGTTCAGGGTCGTGAAGATCAGCAGAAGTTCTGGAAGAGTACGAGACGTTCTGTCTGATCTCGACCTCGTTTGACCTCCAACTGAAAGAAAGCTCAAACTTTTATTCACATTTAACCCCTTCCTGTTTCAAAAATGACACACTGAAACAAGCAAGTTAACACACTAACAGATCAGAGGAACAGTACTGACTAAAGCTTTTAGAGCTCAGATCTGGTTTCGTGCAGATGAAAACTTAAAAAAGGTTTTATTTCATGTATGTGTAAGTAAAATGTATTAACTTAGTTCAAGTAGAGTTCTGGGTTCTGCTTGTATCCATCTGGAGAACCTTTCCAGTCCCAGAAGGTCCAGAGCCCAATCAGAGACCTGTCCCTGACTGGTTGTTCTGCTTCTGGACTGGTCACTTTGATTCTGGATAGGTTGTTCTGGTTCTGAACTGGTCACTTTGATTCTGGATAGGTTGTTCTGGTTCTGAACTGGTCGTTCTGGTCCTGGAGTGGACTTCAGAACAGATTTCATGCTTTACAACTATAATGTTATTTCTTTTAAACTCATTAATGTTAAATACTAGGACTGCATGTTTTAATTTAGTCACTGTACAAGAACAACAAACAGATCATTAGAGTGAATCTAGAGGAGTTTCTAACTGACATCTGGAGTTTCTCTGTCTGTCTGGCCCAGTATTGCGCCAGAACTACTGGGCCAGTACTCCTACAGTAGTTGTAGGAGTAGTTGCTTCCTCTAGGCTCCATTTTTTGAAAGCATGACATTGCTTTTTTACTGTATTGCTGATGATTTGCAGATTTAACTGCCCGTACAGAGAGTGGTTAGTGGTTTAAACAAGTTTAACACGAGGTGCATGTGTGGAGAAAAACTTCCTCAGTTTGAACAAGAGTAAGATGGATTTTTTATTTTTGTTCCCAGTTGTAATATCTTTTTTGTACATCATCTCTCTGTCCTCTCTCCCTCTTCTTTCTTCACCTGCCTGGCGTTTAGCAGGAGGGTCCACCCAATGAGCAAAGTCCTGGTCAAGGATTCTTCCCAATAAGGATTTTTTTTCTCGCAACTGTTTGGCTTTCCCCCACCCTGGAGCCAGGCCTGTGGTTGGGGCTTGTTGGCGAGTGCCTGGTGGCCGGGTCTTTGCCCGTGGAATCTGGCCGGGATCAGCCTGAAAGAGCGAGCTCACCACCTGCATGAAGGGCCATAAGGGTATGGTGCATTGTGGTTTGGGTGGCAGTCGTGGACGGGGGCCCTGACAACCCAATCCAAGGACAACAACTCTGGCTATGGGGACATGGAATGTCACCTCGCTGGAAGGGAAGGACCCTGAGCTTGTGCGGGAGATGGAGCGGTACTGGCTAGAAATAGTTGGGCTTGCTTCCACGCACAGTCTGGACTCTGGAACCCAACTGCTTCAGAGAGGCTGGACTCTCTCCTTTTCTGGAGTTGCCTGTGGTGAGAGACGGCGAGCTGGTGTGGGCCTGCTTATAGCTCCCCAGCTCAGCCGTCATGTGCTGGAGTTCTCCCTGCGGAACGAGGCTTACGGGCCGAACAACAGCACAGAGTACCTGGCCTTCTTGGAGTCCCTGGAAGGAGTACTGGAAGGTGCTCCAACTGGGACTTCAACGCTCATGCGGGCAACAACAGTGTGGCTCGGAGGGGCATGGTCGGGAGGAAAGGCCTCCCCGATTTGAACCCAAGTGGTGCTTTGTTACTGGACTTCTGTGCTAGCCACAGTTTGTCCATAACAAACACCATGTTCAAACATAAGGGTGTCCATCAGTGCACGTGGCACCAGGATACCCTAGGTTGGAGGTCAATGATCAACTTTGTGGTCGTGTCATCTGACCTCTGGCCACATGTCTTAGACACTCGGGTTAAGAGAAGGGCTGAGCTGTCAACTGATCACCACCTGGTGGTGAGTTGGATCCGCTGGTTGCGGAGGAAGCTGGACAGACTTGGAAGACCCAAGCGAATTGTGAGGGTCTGCTGGGAACGCCTGGCAGAATCCCCTGTCAGGCGGGTCTTCAACTCCCACTTCCAGGACAGCTTTGACCACATCCTGTGGGAAGCTGGAGATATTGATTTATATTGATATATATTGATATCTCCACTTCTACTGTGGACACGGCTGTTCAAAGCTGTGACCGTAAGGTCTCTGGTACCTGTTGCGGCAGCAATCCCCGAACCCGGTGGTGGACACCGGAAGTAAGGGATGCTATCAAGCTGAAGAAGGAGTCCAATTGAGTCTGGTTGCTTCGGGGGACTCCTGAGGCAGCTGACAGGTACCAACAGGCCAAGCGGACGGCAGCTCGAGGAGTCGCAGAAGCAAAAACTCAGGTCTGGCATAAGTTCGGGGAGGCCATGGAGGACTACCGGTCAGCCTCGAAGAAATTATGGAAAACGTTCTTCCCCCTCTGGAGGGGGAAGCAGTGTTCCGCCAACACTGTTTACAGTGGAGGTGGGGAGCTGTTGACCTCGACTGGGGATATTGTTGGGCGGTGCAAGGAATTCTTCGAGGATCTCCTCAATCCCACTGACACGCCTTCCCTAGAGGAAGCAGAGGCTGAGGACTCCTTCATTACCCAAGCTGAAGTCACTGAGGTAGTTCGGAAGCTCCCCAGTGGCAAGGCTCCGGGGGTGGATGAGATCCGCCCTGAGTACCTCAAGTCTCTGGATGGTGCAGAGCTGTCTTTTCTTTTTTAACATACTATTTTGATCCCTGAGGGAAAATTCATTCTCCGCATTTTACCCATCTGGACTATTGGACCCAGAGTGGGGGGCTGCCATGGTGTGGCACCCAGGGAGCGGGTGGGGGTTTCAGGCTGATACGCCTCTGTAACTTTGCGTGGCAGTCAGGGACAGTGCCTCTGGAATGGCAGACCAGGGTGGTGGTCCCTCTTTTTAAAAAAGGGGACCAGAGGGTGTGTTCCAACAATCGGGGACCTCCGGGGGAAAGTCTATTCCAGGGTGCTGGAGAGGAGAGTCCAGTCGATAGTTGAACCTCAGATCCAGGAGGAACAATGCGGATTTCATCCTGGCCGTGGAACACTGGACCAGCTCTATACTCTCCACAGGGTGCTCGAGGGTTCATGGGAGTTTGCCCAACCAGTCCACATGTGTTTTGTGGCCTTGGAAAAGGCTTTCGACTGTGTCCCTCGTGGCATCCTGTGGGAGGTGCTCCAGGAGTATGGGGTCGGCAGCACTCTACTCAGGGCCGTGCAATCCCTGTACGACCGGAGCAGGAGCTTGATTCGCAGTACTGGCAGTAAGTCAGACCTGTTCCCAGTCCATGTTGGACTCTGGCAGGGCTGCCCTTTGTCACTGGTTCTGTTCATTATTTTTATGGACAGAATTTCTAGGCGCAGCCGGGAGCCGGAGGGGGTACGGTTCGGGAACAACTGGATTTCATCTCCGCTTTTTGCAGATGATGTTGTCCTGTTGACTCCTTCGAGCCAGGACCTCCAGCATGCGCTGGGGTGGTTTGCAGCCGAGTGTGAATCAGCACCTCTAAGTCCGAGGCCATGGTTCTCCACTGGAAAAAGGTGGTTTGCCCCCTCTCCATATCCCTGCCTCAGGTGGAGAAGTTTCAGTATCTTGGGGTCTTGTTCATGAGTGAGGGAAAGATGGAATGTGAGATTGACAGGCGGATCAGTGCAGTGGCCGGAGTAATGTGGTCGTTGTATCAATCTGTCGTGGTGAAGAAGGAGCTTAGCCGAAAGGCAAATCTCACGATATACTGGTCAATCTACGTTCCTACCCTCACCTATGGTCACGGACTTTGGATCATGACCGAAAGAACAAGATCGTGGATACAAGTGGCTGAGATTAGCTTTCTCCTCAGGGTGGTTGGGTGCTCACTTAGGAGCTCTGTCACCCAGGAGGAGCTCGGAGTTGAGTAGCTGCTCCGCAATATCGAGAGGAGCCAGCTGTGGCTTGGGCATCTGTATCGGATGCCCATTGGATGCCTCCCTTCGGAGGTGTTCCAGGCATGTCCCACTGGGAGGAGACCCAGGGGAAGACCCAGGACGTGCTGGAGCGACTCTGTCGCTCAGCTGGCCTGGGATCACCTGGAGGAAGTGTCTAGGGAAAGGTAAGTCTGGGCGTCCCTGCTTAGGCTACTGCCCCCGCGACCTGGCATTGGATGAAGCGGAAGAAGATGGATGGATGGATGTTTGGCTTTCCTTTCATGGTCTATGGTTCTGTCAAACTTCTAGAGACAACTTGTGTTATAATAGATGCTTTTTATATAAATAAAATTTAATTGAAAGTGCTGCAACAAATGTTTGTCCTGTGGTTAAAGAGAACTGTTAGATATCGCTGACTGATTCAATTTGGTGCTAAATACCTAGATATTTCTGTGGTTCTGGCACTGTGTTCCTCTTGTATAGCTAGGAATTTATTCATTATTTTATGCCTTTTTGTTCATATATGGATGTAGGCGAGGCTACCTTATAGCACTTTTCAAACTGAGGTACCTCAGAGTGCTTTACATAGGCAAAGTAGTGCATCAGAACATTAGAGACAGTAAAAGCAGGAATAAAGTCCATTAAGGAGTGCCTCCTTCAGCCGAGGTTGGCAACAGCACCGCACTTTGGCTGAGCCGTGCTGCTGCAACACGCATGTTGGGATTTGGGTTTTATTTATCGTAATTTCTGGACTATGAGCCACTACTTTTTTCACAAGCTTTGAACATTGCAGCTTAAACAAGGGTGCATCTAATTTAAACGAGCTTCATGTCATCACATCAGACCAATAATATTACCGAACAGGTCACAGTGGAACAATGAAGCTGTTCGAATAAAATTTCAATTCAATTCAATTTATTTATATAGCGCCTATTTACGACAAGTCATCTCTAGGCGCTTGAGAAACCCAGAG
>JBAMYA010000005.1:15942457-15955263 GCA_037176975.1 Arrhamphus sclerolepis
ATTTATTTTTTTTGGTAGAACAGCTTATGGGCTGACTCTACAACTAGTCTCAATGAGAGCTTTAAAGAAAATGCTCCAATCAACAAATTTCAGTGCTCCAATCAACAAATTTCAGTGGGTCTCCTGTAAATGTAAACGTCTCTGGTACTGGAAGTCTAGTCATTGCTAAGGACTCTTTTAATGCTTGAACTAGAGAGAGCTCACTTTCCTTTGGCACTATTTTGGGGTCACACAGAGGTACTGGAATGCTTTGTGAGATCTGGATGGGTTTACCTTCAAAGCGAGGAGCTGTTATGCTCTGGGAAGTTTGGGTGCATTGAGGACTGCTATGCGTTTTGGGAAGCTGACTGAAAGACAAAGCATTCCTTAATTCAGTGTTTCCTATTTCACCATTCAATTTTGTTTCCTCTTCAGCATACACCTTGTACTCTGCCTCAATGACCTCAAGGTCTCTTTGATTTTCTAACATTTTTAATCTCTCTTGCTGAGCTAGTATCTCCTTTCTCTGGGCAGATATTTCCATTTCCCTGTTAATTTCAGCCCATTTAGATGCCAATCTTGCACCTGCCTCTGCTTTCCTTGCAGAAACTTGACTTCTTTGCTGACTATGACTGTGCTGGCTATTTCCTTCAGCTCTAGACACAGTTGAGCCATAAATTGACTTTGCATCTTCTCTTTGGAGTAACTGAAAGAATGATTCTTTTACAGCTATTCAATTAAACACCTTGTCAACATCTGCATTGCACCTTTTAAAAAGTCGAATAATTTCAGTAGAAACTGAAGTACAGCTATCCATTTGTCTTCTCATATCTCAATATGGTGTACTCATTGCACGTAAGGTCTCATAATCTTGTTGTAGGTCTGACTCACATTGTTCTACTGACTTGATCATTTCAACTAATTCTGCTTTATGGCATTTTCTTTAAGTTTTGACCTAGTGAGTTGAATCTCTGCTTTGAAAATTACATATTGACATAAACCTCTCTCTGCTTGGTATCTCAGTTGTATAAACTCACACATTGTTTTCTGTTGGTTGTCTTTGACACTCTGAGTGTCTCACATCTGGCTTTGCTTAAGATGATGGCTGAAGCAGCCCTATTTTAAGTATTTCAAGGTCTGATAGAATTTCACCGATGCGTATCCAAACTTCGTCTTTCTTCATCTACAAGTTCAGTTTCTAATTTCTCTTGTAGCTGTGCCTTTTCATCTACTAAGGGTACAAGTATTTGCTCTAAAACATGAGTTTCTTGTGTACTCTGCTCCATTACAAACAATATTTTTAACAAAATCTTTGGAACAATGAAACTGAACTTAAATAGAGTACACTGTTTCAAATAATAAACATTAGCATGGTAGCAAACTTTGAATAAATTTACAAAATCTGCACTATACATTTTTTCACTTTGCCTTTTTTTTTCATGCTCAACATTACAATCTGACCTGGTATCCTTAGAGCACTGTGAAAACTGCAAAACTGCACTTTTCCAGAATGCTGACTTGGTCCCCTTTGTGTCACTCGGAGTGGGCCACTGCAGTTCGGATGTCCATCTGATGTGGAACACACAGGCGACAAATATATAGATTAGTTTGCTAGGATAGATGATGGAAAAAGTACTTTTAACAGTTGATGAATGAGGAAAATGAAAGAGAATGAGGAGTGGAGGTGACCATTGTTGACTAGGAGGTAGCAAGTGACCATTTAGTAAGGGTGAAGTGAGGAGGGCATAGAAAAGGATGACGAGTGGAAAGGTGGAGGATGATATATCTGTGGAAGTATGAAAGTGTCTAGGAGAGGTGGCAGTAGAGTATTTGCAATAGGGTCTTAGAGAGTGTTACGATGCCTGAGGATTGGGGAAGAAGCATGCTGGTGTCAATTTTTAAGAACAAGGGAGATGTGCAGAGTTCTGAGGAATAAAGTTGATAAGCCATTCAACGAAGCTATGAAAACGAGTATTGGAAGCTGGACTAAGGGCAGAAGTGAGTATTTATGAATAGCAGTATGGTTTCATGCCAAAAAAAAGTACAAAATCTACCTTGAAGAAGTACATTGATGAATTGAATACAGTGATGTCTGGTGGTGCAGACAATATATGAGAGCTGTATGACAGAGTGAGACGTGTTGTAGGTGTCATGGAAAAATGCAAGGTAGATGTGGGACTGCATCAAGGTTTGCCTGACAGATGAGGTTAGACAGAAATCTCCATGGACTATGATGTTTGCAGATGACAATGTGATCTGTAGTGAGACCAAGAAGCTGGTGGAGGAACATCTAGAAACGAGAGATAAGGTCAGCTGCAGAAAGACAGAATACATGTGCATGCATGAGAGAAACTCAAGTGGAACACAGAGGCTACAGGGAGCAGTGAGGAGGATTTTAAGTACTTATGCTCAAACGTCTTGAGCAATGGAGAATATGAAGGTGAAGAGGTGTGTGAAAGCAGGTTGGCATGGGTGGAGAAAAGTGTCAGGTGTGATAAAAAAGAGTATCAGCAACAATATAAGGTGTACAAGAGAGTATTGAGACCAATGGTATTGTATGTTTTAGAGACTGACACTGAGGAAAAGACAGGAGGGAGAGTTGAAGATAGCAGAGGTTAAAATGTTGAGTTTCTCTTTGCAAGTGACGAAGATGGATAGGATCATGTTAGATGTTTTGGAGAGAAGGGTAGTGAATATGTAGTGCAAAAACGTATTTAGTCAGCCACCAGTTGTGCAAGTTCTTCCACTTAAAAAGATGAGAGAGGTCTATAATTTTCATCATAGGTACACTTCAACTATGAGAGACAAGATGAGAAAAAAAATCCAAAAAATCACGTTGTCAGATTTTTAAAGAATTTATTTGCAAATCATGGTGGAAAATAAGAATTTAGTCACCTACAAACAAGCAAGATTTCTGGCTCTCAGAGACCCGTTATTTCTTCTGTAAGAGGCTCCTCTGTCCTCCACTTGTTACCTGTATTAATGGCACCTCTTTGAACTGGTTACCAGTATAAAAGACACCTGTCCACAACCTCAAACAGTCACACTCCAAACTCCACTATGGCCAAGACCAAAGAGCTGTCAAAGAACACCAGAAACAAAATTGAAACCACGGGCCAAACACCTGCAGAGCCTAACATACAATACTATTATTTAAACTATAATATAATACACCATACTATAATATTCTATGCTAGACTATACTATATATTGCTACAGTACTACCTGTTTGAATTGTAGTAATTTATTTCTACAACTATACAAATGTAGAGATGGTCATAAAATTAATTTTAAAATTCTGATTTATCTTTTTTATTTTTGCATTTGTTTGTATAATTGCATCATCTTGCTGTAAAATCCCTAACTTCTTTAAATCTCAAATTTTTAATTTCATATTTCAATGTTTTTGGTAAAACTACAACTTTAAAATTGAATATCATATTCCCCACTTTCTGTCCTTAAAAAGAGGCAGAAATTGCACATTTAATGAAAAAGCAACTTTACCTCTGATAATCACACAATTTCTCTTAAACTACAAACTTTAAGAAAATTAAATAAAATCACTACTTTTTGTTGTAAAATAACTTGCAGAATTGCCTGTTTTTGCAAGCCTGATAGATCAAAGCAAAGCCACATCTGGACAGATGTAGGGTCTAAAACCAGCCACATCTGGACAGATGTAGGGTCTAAAACCAGTCACATCTGGACAGATGTAGGGTCTAAAACCAGCCACATCTGGACAGATGTAGGGTCTAAAACCAGCCACATCTGGACAGATGTAGGGTCTGAAACCAGCCACATCTGGACAAATGTAGGGTTTGAAACCAGCCACATCTGGACAGATGTACGTCTGAAACTAGCCACATCTGGACAAATGTAGGGTCTGAAACCAGCCATTGGACCTCCTCCTCAAGGGGGCTGGGCCAGCAGTTGCTTCTCAAATGACCTCTGCATGCAGCATCAGAGAAAGGAACAAGGTGACGTATTCAGAGCTGCAAACTAGTCAACAGGAGAGTTTTGAGGAAAAGAATTTGATGGAGGGAGACCGTGATATAATGAAAATGATCATTTGATCATTTCTGATGAACATTTCTACCATTTTTGGAAGAGAAAATGTCTCTCTGACTCAGATCATTCACCACCACAGCTAAACTGGTATAAAACCATCAGAGCAGAAACCAGATCCTGAAAAACAAACGACCAGTAGAACCAGCAGCATTGAGTCTTACCCACGTAATAGGAGAATGTCCGTTTGAGGCGGTCGAAGACGAACCAGCGCTTCTTCCAAGACTTGATCTTCCCTCCCATCTTCACCAGGTATCCTTTACACATCTTCTCAGTGAGAATGACATGGTAGCACGTGTCCACACTGTGGCCCGACGATTCAACGTGGGAGCGCAGGTCAAACTCCTCCTTCCTTATGGGCAGGTAGCGAGTCATCGGACGCGCCTGGAACAAAAACACCTACAATCAAAAGTCTACAAACCCATCAGAAATTGATTTAAAAGCAGTAATCCTGTGAAGTCATTTATTATCACTTAGCTGCCAGTTTTCTTTTTAAATCATTGTGATAATTTAAACAAATGTGTAAAAGGCGGTTAAAGGTTCACTGACCACACCTGCAGCTTTCTGATTGTGTATAAATGAGTTTATTGGGTCTCCAGTAGGGTCACTTGGATAGTTAGATACTGAACCAAGGACCTTCGTAACAAGGTGGTTTATCATAAAGATGTAAAAAAGATTTTGAAAATATGCCAACAGACTTGTAAAAGCCAATCAGATGTCAGTCTCTGTTTCATCCAACTGAAGCTTCTAGCTAAAGGTTTCAGTGCTAACCACTGTAACATTGTGCTGCTGTCATTGTAGGACCAACCATCATCATGTACAACCCACCATCTCCATGGCAGGACCCAACATTAACCCTGCTAGGACCCAACATCACTATTGGCCCTTTTCCACTAGTACCTACTCGGTTTGGCTCGACTCCCCTCAGCTCTACTCGCCTTCAGTCATTTTTCATTACAGTTCAGTACCAAATCGATGTGGGTGGGGCCTTCATGGTAAGGCAGCCCGAAACGTCTTTATATGCGAGAACTCTGGTCATATATGCGACAACAACAATGGAGGACATCAAGGAGTCTTCGTTCCACCATGGAGAAAGCTCACTTGCCATTTTTCACTGTATCAAAGTTTAGTTGTAAAAATAAGATTGTAAAGGTAAAGTAAATCACTGTTGCTGAGTTTTAAATATGGCAGGTGTGAAGGAGTCACTCTCATGACTCATCTGTGACGTCACTCTCTGGCTAATCTGTGGCCTACATCCTGGTGACGTTGCATTTTTAGCCCGACTCAGCTCAGTTACAACCCCAGCCAAGTAGGTGCAAAAAAAGGAGATACTAGCCGGTACTATGACCTAGTGGAAACGCTTGAAGCAGAGTAGAGTCGAGAGGAGCTGAGCCGAGTAGGTACTTGTGGAAAAGGGCCATACTCTAGAAACCAACATGACCATGATAGGACTAAACATCACCATGGAAGGACACAGCATCACCATGGTAGGACCAAACATCACTATACTAGGATCCAACATCACTATGCTAGGACCTGTCATGACCATGGTTAGACCCAACAACACCATGCTAGGACCCAACATCACCATGGAAGGACCCAATAATAGCCAGAGATACACCACACAACATTGGATGACGCTCAAATCTTCTGGAACACTGTGATTAGGAGTGATGATACCAAAACAGAACTTTATGGTCACAACCATAACTGCTGTGTTTGGAGAGGAGTCAACAAGACCCCTGATCAGAAATTTATCATCTCCATTATAAAGCACTGAGGGGGCTCTGTGATGGTTTGGTGGTGTGAACTCCAAATGTAGAAGGATCCACTGAAAGCAGTCTGACATTAGAAAATATCCATCTTCTATACACATTCATTTGAATCAGGTGCGTTGTGGCAGAGAAACATGGAAGACATGCATGGCAGTGGCCTTCAAAGCTAGGGGTGTGAATCTTAAAAGGCACCTCACCATTCAATTATGATTCAGGGGACTACAATTCGATTATTAATTGATTATCGATGCATCGCGAAGTGATGCATTTTAACAAACTTTTTAGCAACATTTTTTACACTCACTGAGGGACCCTGGACCACTGCTATGTATTACTTTAAAAATGCTTTCATTATATTTTATTAAAGTAAACAAAAAGATGTGATATGAGCAATAGCTTATTTGGAGAAATTTTTTACTGTAAAAATATATATATATTTTATATTTATTATATCTAATTACTTTTTGAAGCTCAACAAGAGTGTTTTCAGTAAACAAATTATGGTGACGTGCGATTCAGTGGTGATAGATGTCCAAGCGTCACGTGTAACTACCTGCTTTGACTGATGCTATGACTTCTGTTTGGTTTGGTGGTAGAGTGTTGGGATGGACGTGTCAGTGAAATATCAACAAGAAGGGATGCAGTATCTTGGTTTTAGTGGGTGCAGCAGAACTCAAAACCCCTCATTCTCCACTGTGATGTGTTTAGCCCTTTCTGAGGAGGGTAGAAGTTTTATAAATACTTGTTTAGTAGTTCTCTGGTTGGTAGAACCGCTCGTAGCGGCAACACCTATGGCCATTTTTCTTCCTCCTTCAGATGGAAGCGTACAATGTGATTCCTCGTTTGTTGTGTTACCAATGTATTTTATCACGGTGTAACACAGCTTACATATAGCATGGCTCTTGTCTAAATCACTTGCATCATCAACCTTATAGAATCCAAAGTGTTAAAAAACAGCTTCATGGTCTGCCATGTTTGAGTGCTCTTAATAAATTGTCCGGGTGACGGGCAGCATGTTGCACAATTATGTTCTGCTTTTTTTCCCGGCTGGATCACGTTACGTCAGATTTAGATTCAACATTTAATAATCAGTTCAGAATTTTTAAAAGGCGAACCTACTCAAAGTCTGGAGTTGCTGATATAGATGAACTCCTATAGGATATTTAGAATCAACATTCAAACTCATTCAAACAGTGAGGTGTTGGAAGCTGCTCACAGGTGAAATAAACGTCCTGTTATATTAAATGCTCTCCATGTCTGGACACTTTCAAAGTTAAACTGTGTTGTAAAACTGTTTCACTGTGACATTGTTTAATTTCTTCTCTCGCTCATCTTAATGGATTTTAATCCTATTTTTTTTACTGTTCCAAACTGCTGATGCAGTGACCTTTGCTGATGTAAAGCTCTTTGACTTTTCTCTGTGCAACATAAACAGACTTCATCCTTCCCTTCCAGAAAGAAGATGAGCTGAAGCTCCAGACTGAGAAAAGGAGCTAGTTTGAAGTCCAACATTCGGTTCTTGCACCAGCTGAAAGAATCAGGTTTTGTTAGATAATCGTGTTCCTTGGTCATCTTCCACCTCGGTCAGGTCCACTTTGAGTTAAACAGTGATGGATGGTGCGACCTGCCCATGATACACCTGGACTGCAGAGTTCACCTCTGGCCTTTTTGGAAGTTGTTCTGGGCTCCTCGGTTATCGTTTGTATGATCCATGTCTTCAAACTGTCATCAGTTTTCCTGTTGGAGACACATCCAGACAGGATGGTTCCAGTCCTGGGTACCTTAAATGTTTCAATAATACATCTAATTGGAGTCACGGGGACATCAGTCTGCTTGGAGACTGTCTCGTAGCCTTCACCACTAACGTGCTCATTTAGAATTTTCTTTCTAATCTCCTGGGATAGATCTGAATGAGGTTACCGTGGTCCATGTTTGCACCGTGATACCAAATCAACAATGTTTTCCCACGAGAGCATTTAAAGATGATCAAAAACTTCAAACTAGAACATTTTTGAGGAAATGTTTGATTCAGTTCTGATATAAAAAGTGAAATAACTGAGCTGGAGAGCAGCTGGTTTCTGTCAGAAAGTCAGGATTTAGGAAATGATTGAAAAAGATTAAAAGTTAATCATTTTTGTCAAAACTGATTTTTGTAAAATGAACCGTTTTATAGAACTAATTTTAGAAAAATTAGCAATTTACCAACCAACAACTTATGTAATTTTATGCCAACGGTATTTTCACAACAAAAAAAAGAAAATACTTTAGTAAAAAAAAACAAAGATTGGATTAGATTGTCATGATTGTATGATAAAAAGTCTTGATCTTAACAAATTTGTATTTTTTTTAATAATAATAATGATAAGGAATAAGTCTCAATTTTATGATTACATTTAAAATTTTTATGAAATTTTAGATTTTATTACAAAATCTAATTTTAGTATGAAAAGGATGTAATATTGCAAAATTCTCAATTTGACAATTTTTTTAAATTGAAAAAAGTTTTTGTTTTTTTAAAATTTGTGACTATACAAGAAAAATTGTGATTTTAGTACAAAACCCTCAATCTTATGATAAATGTCGCAAATGTTGTGAAATTTGAGATTTAATGACTAATTTTTTCTTTTTTCAAAGTCGACGTCCAGGAACTAACAGGAAATCTGACCACCTAACTGACTGAGGAAATAACCGTCCATAATGGTAACCATGGTGATGATGTGGCCCAGGATGAAATAATTCCTCTGGTATAGTTATTTCATTGTGGGTTTCATTGTAGGTTTTTCTTTCTTTAACAAAAGTGTACCATCAGTTTTGTTCGTGTGTGCTACTTGGCTAACTTTTAAAAACAGCTGCTTCACATCCAATTAGATTTGTCCTGTAATACGAAAGGTGTTCATGAAACTAAACATTGGTTCTGTTTGCGTCCGGAGTCATCTGGACTTCATGAAACTTTTTGATTGATGACACTGATGAAAAGTTGCTCTGAAATGTGCTCTACTCGAAGGTTTCAGGCCAAAAGAATCACCTGCATGAAGTCAACCAGCTATGAACCAGCCATGAACCAGCTGCGAGCCAGTTGTGAACCATATCTGAACCAGCCAAGAAACCAGTTGTGAACCAGCCAAGAACCAGCTGTGAGCCAGTTGTGAACCATATCTGAACCAGCCAAGAAACCAGTTGTGAACCAGCCAAGAACCAGCTGTGAGCAAGCCGTGAACCAGCAATGAGCCAGTTGTAAACCAGTTATGAAGCAGCCATGAACCAGTTGTGGACCAGCCATGAGCCAATTGTGAACCAGTTGTGAATCAGTTGTGGACCAGCTTGATGGTCACTGCCTGTGGCGATATTTCATCTTTATTTAGAGAATTTTAAGCCTGGTTTCAGGAGGATCATAAAGCTCCACGGACCTGAGAGAAGTTCTTGGCCCTCATCTTGACCTCCTTGTCGATGAGCTGCTGTCGGTGGAAGGTCTCGTCCTGCAGCCTCCTCTCCGCCTCCTCCCTCCTCCTCCTCTCCTCCTCCAGCATCTGACGGCGAGCCAGGCTCTCTCTCTCCTGAGGGAACAGTGGTTTCATTAAATATTTTTTTGATCAATGCGGCGGTGTTATGAGACGCTGGTCTGTTTTTTGTTTTTTTTTTCCTCCTCTTGGCTCTACGTTCATGCATTTATGTACAACTCCAAACAGAGAAAGATGTGGAAAAGTCCAATAAAAAACACATCGATTCTCACATTTACTTTGACTTTCATTGCTCTTCAGACATCAACCCAAGACATTTCAGGTTATTTCTCGATAACTCTGTTTCATTTGTTAATATAAAACAACTATTTTAGCTTTTCAGACATGAAACACATTTATTAAAAAACAAGATGGAGATGTAGCGTTGTAAAAGTACAAAAGATGCTACATCTCAGAATCATCTTGTTTAAATAATTACAAATATCAGTTTATACACAGATGACGCTCTGATTTACGTTCAGTATTTCGGAGCTTTTCTGGGACAAATGAGCACTAAAGAAAGATCATCCTGACTGTTCCCATCAACCAAGTCCAACATTCCAGTTCTGTGATGGTCTGATGTTGCATCAGTGTCCTCGTCTAAGATCATTTCTACTTCTGTGATGTCAGCGTTCAAACAGAAAAGTAGATTTTAGAATGACATCTGCTGCCTTCAAGACCCCGTCTAAACCTACATCCTGGACATGTTTTGAAGATGTGGATGAGGAGCAGGAAGGTACGAAACTGGACTGGTCTGAATATAGTCCTGATATGACCTCAGCAGAGAATGCTGAAACCAAAAATACAACAAATCAACACATTATGATGCGTTTTGGGTAGAATGGAACAAAATAACATCTGAAACTCTACATCACTGGTATCTACAGTGTCAGAATGCTGTTTTAAAGTCGCACCACGTAAGAGTGGGCCCTTTTGCACCCCCTCTGGTTGAGAGGTGTAGCTGGCTATGCTATGTCAGCTAGCGAGAGAAGAACCGCTGGCCATGACAGTTAATGTATATTCGTATATTACAGTTAGCATCTGGTTAACTCCAGATAGCAAACACTGTAAAACTAGTAAAACTTCATTTGACAGCTGTGAGGCGTGTCTTCCTGAGGTCGGGTCGCTCGCCACCATCCATAGCCCTGATGAAGGTAATGTAGATGTGTTCAGGCTTTGGTGGAAGCATAATTCGTCTTGTCACAAGTTGAACTACTGATTCTGAGGTCTGTTGTGTTGCTTTCAATGTCATAAGAACATCATCATAAAACAGGAAAAACTTTACTGAAGTCACTTTTTTGTTGGAATGTTGCAGGTCTGAAAAATAAAACTGGACGAACGTATTCTTCTTTTCCAACTCTCACACATCCAATTTTAAGTTTCACATAACTGATGAAGACAGAAAAATAACAGTCAGCCATACAAGGAGCTGCAGTCCTCTAAACTCCAAACATTGACTGATTTATTGATTTATTCACATTTTTTATTTGACACAGACAGACGCATTAAAATCAAATCTATTCAGGTCAAAATGAAAGGGGGGAGTTGGGTTTCTGTGAAGTGTCTAGAGACAGCTTGTGTTGTGATAGACACTATATTAATAAAACTGAATTGAATTTTATTGAAAACAGGGTGCTCACCAAAGCACAGAGAAAATTGAAGATTTAGAGTTTCTCTGTTCTGAAGAAATTTAAACAAAAAAAAATTAAAGGCTATAAGCTGTTTTGTGTTCACACCTTCTGCAACTAAAAACATGAAATTCTAATCTTTCCTTCTTGTTAAAACAAGTCTCTTCAGGCTGCTGTAATGGTGGTGATGAAGAGTAATCAATAAGTCCTCTGAAGAGACTTCAGAATAACAGAAACGTTAATCAAAAAAATGGATAATCTTTACTGACCTAAACACAAACACAAAGACCTCAGGATAAAGTGAGTCATTGAGCTTCATTTTCCTGCACTTATCGATCAGAGCTCTGCAGACTCATCAATCAGGATGATCAGATGGTCTTACCCGCGACTCAATGAGTCTGGCTTTCTCCAGTTGTGCCTCCTTCAGCATTTTCTCCATCTCCTCGATCTTCAGAGCTTCCATTCCTCCAACACTATCATCCAACACAAAAACACATTTGTCATCTTTTTTATCAAACTGTCAGAAACACAATGGAGCAGAAAAGTTTTCAAGAAGTGATCAAAAACCTCCTTTTTATGAACTACAGCAGCCTCTACTGGCCAACCGGTTCCAGGTCGAGTAGATAAAGTCTTCATAAATGAGTCTGTAAAGTTTCATGATTGTAACTGCTGACCTCTGTTAGTTTCTGACTCAGATTTAAAATTTCTGTCTCAACTGCTATATCAATTATTAACACGTTTTTGTTAAAACAGATGTTCTTAAAGATAGCATCATTCTCAGCATCCAAACTGAGTAACTTTGGATTCTCACAAAGGACAGACCAATAAGCATCTCTGGGACGCAACGTTTTACTGGTGCGTACCTTTAAAGCGTCGGTGAGGTGCTGAAGGCAAGTTTCTTGGTGATCTGACCAGATTCACGTGTGACAAAAGTGTTTGTAACTGTTGGAGTTCAAGTGTTAGAAATGATCAATACTGTTGAATATCTAAAACACACATCTGGTCATCCACTTCATCTTATCTGGTCTGTGAGAGTGTTGAAAGAAAAATCGGACAAGAACATTTCTGAGGAAACGTTCAGTTCTGATTCAGTTCTGACATCATGTAGTGGAATAACTGAGGTGGAGAGCAGCTGGTTTATGTCAGGATTTAGTAAATGATTGAAAAAGATTTTACAGCTAAAAGTTGATTATTTTTGTCAAGAATTATGATTTTTGTAAAATTAAGTTTAAGAGAAAATTTGTGATTTTAGGACAAAAAGTTGAAAATATACAAAATTTGCAATTTTACAATTACTGTAATTATATGTCAAAATATTGCAAAAAGTTGGTATTTTCCAACAAAAATCTTTTAATTTTAAGAAAAAGAAAGTCAAACTTTTGTGACATTTGTGACTGTTCAAAGAAAAGTTTTGATTGGTAGAAAAAAAGTAAAAAATGAAATAGCTTTTTTCAATTTGTGATTTTACAAGAAAAGACAATTGTGACTTTAGAAAAAAAGTCTAAATGTTATGATAAATGTTACAATTTTTGGGAAATTTGAGATTTCAATAACAAAAATTCACTTTTTTATAAATACAAAAAAATGTTATATTGTGAAATTTCCAATTGTACTTTTCTGAAAAATTTGCAAAAGTTTGCAATTTCAGTACAAAAGCCTCAATTTTACTATAAAAGTCACTGATTTTTGCAAAAATTTCAGATCCTATGACAAAGTTATTATTTTTTCTTTCTTTAATTTTACAACCGAGTCCATCAACTAACATTTATCTGACAACATAGCTGGTTGAGAAAATAAAGAATAACTAGCCTTTTAACTGTAACCATGGTGATTGATGTGGCCCAGGATGAAACAGAGTTTGA
>JBAMYA010000005.1:15955363-15968248 GCA_037176975.1 Arrhamphus sclerolepis
GGGTACACCCTGGACAGGTCGCCAGTCCATCACAGGGCCACACATAGACAAACAAGCATTCACACACTCACTCACTCCCAGGGACAATTTAGGAACTCCAATCAACCTAACATGCATGTCTTTGGACTGTGGGAGGAAGCCGGAGTTATATTAGAAGATCTCAACTAAAATTGAAATTACATTTTCAGCATCACACTCACCTACAGAGTACATGTAGATGTTGTGGTTATTAAAACAGAGAGAAATAAAGATGTTTTTGTTAGTATGTTCAGAAAAAAAAAAGAGCATTTCTGATTTTACTTAAATAGGCATCATGATGGTTTTTAGGTTCAGATCCATGCAGCATTTACTGTAATTTTATTCATTGTTATTTATTGAGAAGAACAGTTTGACTGATATACAATGGCAGTTCGGTGTTTATCCTTTTGATATTAAACCGTGCATGTTTAAAAAAAAAAAAAGAAAAAAAAAAAAGAAAACAAAGCAAAAACTCTAATCCAGCCCAGAGGATTATTATTAGAAATGGTGGTTAAATGCTAAATGTACTCAGGTGTGTTGTTTAACTCCCATACTGGTGCCTTTCTTTTGACTCACTTTGTTAATTTAATTACAGTTCAGCAGCACTGATAAATCATAGATAAATGAAACTAAACAGAACTGTCAGAGGACTCACTGATAAACAGTTTTTCACTGATGAATCACACTATTGCAAGTAGACCTGTGCAGATGAAAAGTGTTGGCTGTAGTTTCAATATTATGTGGCCTGCTGCGACTACAGAAATTAATACATGTTCAATTGATTGTTCACCTATTTTTGCATGATAAAAAAAAAAAAAGTTTTGTTCATGATAGTTATGTATGTAGAAATTAAGTCCGTGCTAAAGGTGGATTCCAGTTTTAATGTCAAAACTGTGCACGTGCGCGGCTTTGACAAAAGGAGGCGGAGTGAGGAACATGGGTCACGCACAGAAAAGGGCCTTGTTAGTTTGTTCTTGTGCTGAATTAGGTTAATCAATGCAAAAGCTGTCTATGTAAACGCTTTGTAAGCCAAAGCTCTAAATGAGGTGTTGGACTAATTAACTGCATTTTTTACTCTCTAGTTTTGACAAAACACATTACATCACTGTTATTTCCTGCATGATCAACATACCAGTGCTGCAATGTTGAAATACCAATTATCAGAAAACACACACACACACACACACACACACACACACACACACACACACACACACACACACACACACCTCCACCCCACTGTTTTTTTGTTTAAAAGAAAAAGAAAAAGAAAGAAGGTCATATTCAAGTCATTAAATTTAACAAAATTTGCAAATTTTACTATACAAACGAGGCTTTTGTAAATCTTGCAACTTAAAAAAAACTTGGTAGAAAAAAGAGAAAAAAATCACAATATTGCATCTTTTCTTCATAAAAAAACGCTATCATAATAAACATAGAAATAAAAAGTAATGTGAGAAACACCAAGTGCCCACGTGATTCACCAAACTGGAGACCCTCAACTCTCAGCACTGGTTTGACTTCATCAGTGTCTCCTGGTTCTGGAGGAGTTCTGGTCCAAGGATTCTTCAGTTCATGGAGGTTACTATTGAAGGTCCACCACAGCACCTGAACCAGGTTCAGGTCTGTATTGCAGACCCCACAATGTTTCATGACGATGATTCCAGAAATAGATATAATTTATGAACCAGACAATATTGATTTGATATAATAAAAATATGGCCCTGCGATGGACTGGTGACCTGTCCAGGGTGTACCCCTGCCTTTCGCCCGAAGTGAGCTGGGATAGGCTGCAGCAGACCCCCGTGACCCTGAACAGGAAATAGCGGGTATAGATACTGGATGGATGGATAATAAAAATATGAATAACAATCTAATACAGCTTGAATGTATGTTTCCATAGCAGCCAGCTCATGGTGATTCCTTCTTAAGATGGTGTTGATGGAGGCGACTGGAACCAGGTGGACTTCTGTAGAATGGAGGACCCGCTTCTGGACAAACGCTGCCCCCTGTTGGTCACAGGAGTCACAAGCCAACATCAAGAACATCTGCGTCAAACTCAAGGAAATCTTTGGACATCACTAGGATTGAAATACCCCCGTATCTATTCCTATTTCTGTGGGATGCACACAGAACATTTTTCATGGCACCTACACTGGCATCAATTCATTGATTATTTGAAGAGCATTAATCAAAACCTGTTATCATGTTTCCCTCCCTGACTTTTCTGTCTTAAGTCTTCAGGATATCTTGTTTTTTATTTAAAAAAAAAAAAAATCCAAATAAGTTCTTTAGGTGCTGGATAAAGAAAGATGACCATCAATGCATTCAGTCAAAATGAAACGTGTTACACATTGGTGTTTCATAGTTCACCTCTTTCTTCTTGTATGGTGTATTTCCAGATAAAAGTATGTATTTCTCCCTGCCACTGATATTTGTCTGTCTGACTGACGCCTGTCTAATGACCCGAACAGGAGGAAACATAATGATGTGGGTGTTTATTTAATTATTTTATTTACAAGTAGTTCAAAATCCTTCAGGTTAAAATCCTAGAGAAATCTGAAAATACAGAAAAAATGAAATATGAATGTTTCTCAAACATTCATTTTGCTAAGGATACAGTATACCTTAAAAATCAACAACTTGGCAAAATGGCAGTATACAAAAACTATGCAGGAAATAATATAACGTATAATAGGGAAAATCTGTGGCGGGGCTCTGAGGGTCCACCCCCGGGAAATTTTTAATATAGTATATTATTATCTGTAAGTAAATGATTGATTCAAAGAACATTTCAGAGAATTTAGATGAGCTAGTTAGTTGAGCTGCTGATGGATTTGCTAACATTGAATTGACCAGGAGTTCTCAAACTTATTTCTCAAAGGTTCAAATCTTCTCTCCATTGAAGGCCAGAGGTCCGTAAAAAAAATTCAAAAAAATAACATTTATTTCGCTTTTTCATTGTGAACTATATCATCTAAAAACAACATATGACGATAATAATGACAATAATCCTTTAAAATTTCTTGTTCCTTGGTCCACTTGTCTTTTCTTGGAAAACTTTAACAGGAACATCCTTTTTCTCACCCAATTTGATGCGTTTATCAGGACTGTTTCGTTCCATTTCGATGTAGTCGTTCTAAGCCTAAAGACCCGCCCTGTTCTAAACTCCGTGTGCTGATTGGCTACTTGTTCCTGAGCGTTCTGCTCCACCCTCCTCCCTGTCACCAGCGCAGCTGTCTTGCTGTCACAGACGTTCAAAATATGGAAAGAAAAGTTTGGGCCGCAGGTGTTACCGTTTCTGTGGCATTGTTGTTGTGACAACCTTTAATTATAAGGGGGCTCAGAGACTCTGTAGACCTGACATCCATCCTGTAGCCCCAGAACTCCTCCAGAACCAGGAGACACTGATGATGCTACAGCACCAGAACTGGGTGTAGAGATCCCACATAATCACTTCTAGCTTCATTACATTGGCTCCCTGTTAAATCGAGAATTGAATTGGATTGAATTCAAAACATTACTTCTTACATACAAAGCTTTGAATAATAAAGTGCCAACATATGTGAAAAATCTTCTAGTAAGTAAGTAAAGCTTTATTTATATATTTATATAGCACATTTCATACAAGAGTTGCAGTTCAGTGCTTCACATAAAATCAATAAAATAAACTACTAGTGTTTGTTTGTAAAAGTTTGTAAAAAAAAAAAAAAAAAGAATAGCCTATATATGTATATATTTATATAGCCTATATATACATACATATATACACGCACACACACATACAAAAACACACATACACATATACATATATATATGTGTACACCCACTCATAAAAATGGTGCAGGGAAAATATAAATAACATATGATAGAATTAATCAAATGCTTTAGTGAAAAATATAAAAAAAAAAGGTAGGCTTTAAGATGCCTTTTAAAAGTCAGTCAGGGGTTTCAGGTGCCTTGCTCAGGGACATCTCATCCGTGGGTATGGACATGGGAAGGCGCTGTTCAGGCTCTCTCCTGGTACCACACCCCTGGTACTGGTTGGGGATAGAGGCGGCAACCCTCCAATCACCATTCCAAGTCCTCAACCAGAAGCCCACAGATGCCCAACTTGCTGTTCCAAGAGTTTGACGTCAAGAAAGGGTGGAAGAGCTTTCAGCCATCAGGCAGACTCCCTCTCTACATTTAAGGTTAGGCTGAAGACCTTCCTTTATGATAAAGCCTTTAACTCTGTAGTCTCTTAGACTACCTCCTAGTTATGCTGATATAGGTCTAGGCTGCTGGGGGGAGTCCTATTGCCCACTGAGCATCTTCAGCCTTCTCTGTCTGATCTCAGTCTCAGATTGTCCTGAATCATTTCATAGAATCAACGTCCATCTTCCAGAGTCTCACTCTCTTCCCTCATCTCTTTTTTCAGCTGATATCATGGTGATGTTGTGCTCCCCCTTGCCTCCCTAATTTTCCATCTTCTGATCATCCTGGCATTTACCTGCACCTGCTGACTGGATGTCACTGTGGGATGCCCGCTGGTGTGGCCTGCAATCCGACCACCACAAATCTATACCAGATATTTGTAGATTTTTGTACCACATATATATTTTTGTACCTCTCCTCTCTCTGTTGTGTCTCCCTCCTCATGTCTTCCTCTATGAAGCTGGCTATCAGCAGGAGGGTCCCCCCTATAGGTCATGGGTCCAGGTCTTGCTAAAGGTTTCTTCCCAGAAGATTTTTTTTCCTTTGTTTCCACTGTTAGGCTTTATCATGTGCTCAGGGGTTACGATCTGGATTTCTGAGAAGAACTAGAGATGACTTTGTTATAAATAGATGTTATATAAATAAAATTGAATTAAACTGAATTGATAGTCAGACTGGAAACCACTACTGAAGGTTACAGTGTTAGTTTCTCTCTGTCGATCCAACTACTTCATCCTGGGCCACATCATCACCATGGTTACTGTTAAAAAGCCAGTTATTCTTTATTTTCTCAACCAGCTATGTTGTCAAATTTCCCACTAGTTCCTGCACTTGGAACATGAAATGAAAATAAATAAATTTAAAAAAGTGAATTTTTATGAAAAGTTTAATCATAAAATTGAAGCCTTTATAATGAAGTCAGAAATGTGCGTGCATTATTGCAAAGAAAAAAACAAAAAAAAAACCGACTTCATACAAAAAAAAAACTGACTTTGTAAAAAAAAGAAAATTTAAAAAAAAAATTCAGCAGTACAGCATCTTAGTTTTTGTCATGAAATCTCAGAATTCACAGAAATAGTGTCCTTTATTCATAAAATGAAGACTTCTGAATTATAGCTATTGATTTTTTCTTGTTTAAAAAGAAAAACCCGAAGACTGCAAAAAAAACCAAGACTTTTTAATTGCAGTCACAAATGTCACAAAATTGTGACCTTTTAAACTTAATTTTGTTGGAAAACATCAACTTCTTGCTAAATGTTGACATAAAATTATAAGTTGTAAAACTGCCAATTTTGTCCAATTTCACCTTTGTCCTAAAATCACAAATCTTTGCAATAAAAATTTAAATTTTACACAAAAAAAAAGAATCAAGTTTTGCCAAAAATGATAAACCTTTAATTGTAAAATCAGTAAAAACCTGACTTTTTGAAATAATTCAGCAAGTGTCCACCTCAGTTATTCCACTTTTTGATGTCACTACTAGCACTTCTTACATCCTAAGGAAGGAGGGAAGATCTCCCATGTGGTTTTATTCTCCTTTTTGGCTGCATTTTTGTTAAATAAATGCTGGCAAAGTGGAGTGCCATGGATCAGTACCCATGCCAGCCTCGTGTTTGACACAATTTTTTGGACCAGTCACTCCAAAGATTGGAAATGGTTTTAACTCTAAGATCACTGCTGATGTCTTTCTCTTTTGGTATTATGTTAACACACTTGAATGTTCCAGCCTAGCGTTGATTTAAAGAAGAACTTATAATACCAGAGAGTTCAGACTGTAATAAAACTCTGGAAAGTAAAAAGCAGCCAGTCTTCCATTTTCAATAATACATTTTATTCCATTAAAGTTTTTTTTTCTAATTGTACACTGGAATGTTAAGATTCCCCTTCAGATATTTCGTTAAAAATGCTCCATCTGGTCATTTTCAACCCTCAACGCTGCCAAACTCAAACCGAGGAGTACAAACGAACAAAAACAGAAAAACACCAACGTTACAGTGATGCTGGCGGACCGAGAGGATGTCAGTAGAGGATGACTGCGGATCCTGGTGGGGGGGCGGGAACTCCTTCAAAGCTTGAAGCTGAAATGCGGCGCTCCTTCTCTGATAAAGGTGAGGAGTGGTTGTAATGGTGCGCCGATAAAAACTAAAACTAGACACAGCTGCTGTCAGAAACCGTGTAGAACCTTAGACCTGCAGACCTCCAGATTAATCATAAACAAAGCAACATTACAGAAAACAGTAAAAAAAAAAAAAAAAAAGAAAAAAAGTTAAATCAGCTGCTGATCTACAAACTAGAAACCAAAAACATCTCAGATCAATGAAACCAATTACAACTGATCAATTGCTAAACAATCACAGGAGACCAGGACCCAGGGCAAGACCGGGGCCAGAACTCAGACTAGGACTGAGACCAACACACAGACCAGGACCCTGACTGGTCTTGTTCTGAAGGAACCTGAAGATGAAACCCGACGTCAACAACCACTGAAACGTGACAGAAAACAATGACAGAGTCTGGGATTTAAAGTCCAGGAACATCTAGATCTAGTTTCTTGTCTTATTCAGGTCCTGGTTCCAGCTGCATCCGGGTCCTACATTTATTATTATTATTAGACGTTATTTAACGGGTTAGTCCCGTTGAAATTAAAGATCTCTTTTACAAGGGAGACCTGGACCTCCTACATCCTGGTCGGCGCAGTCATCCTCTACTCTGAAGTCATGTTTATAGCTCTGGATCCGTCAGCATCGGTGTTGGTGTGTATGCGTGAACTGTACAAGTGATGCTCATATGAACATAAATACGCCGCCGCTCTGCTGCAGCTCTGAAGCTGACCAAGTCCAGATCATGTACAGGGGCAGCGGCAACTCTTCTCTCTCTGTAGAATAGATTTGGACTTTTTCTGTTGGTGATTTTTCCATTTTAACTTTTGTCATTTTCTTCAAACGCGTTTACTCGATGACATATTTGTCGACGACAAAGGAGGTCTCTGAAGAGAATCTGACGGAGCTGTCACCATCCACGTGAGTCACCTTGGTAACCTGCAGAAGAAGAGAGGTTCAGTTCCCAGTAGATGTAGCGTTTTTTCAGCAGAACATGATGGTGATGCAAAGCTACAAGTCACCTAACCACAGTAAGGTCATCCCAACCGTGATGGGGTCGCCCCAGTAGGGTGGCCAAACCCTGGTAAAAAGGTCCCTGGGAGGGTCTACCACCCATAACAGGGTTTTTCCTGTCTCTAGTAGGATCTCTTGATCCTACCTGAACAAACAATGTGGGTTTACCACCTGCTGGAGAGACCCTACGACTGGCAAAGGCGAGAACATCAACAATTCAACCCTTGGTTTCTGAAACAGGTTCCTAAAACATGTTCTGAAAACATGGAACGTCACCACTCTGGTGGGAAAGAAACCTGAACTGGAATCAATGGGTCCTGACTATGTACGGTCAACTCATCTCAGCTGACAACATGGACTTTGTACCCAAACTTCTTGAGAGGACCTTGTTTCCCCTTGGAGACAACCAGGCTGAGAGGCATTTGGCTGAAGTGGGATTGATTACAGCCTTACCAGTAGATGAGGGTAGCTCCCCCTGGAGCGGTGTGGTTGAGAGGAACAGGTTCTCTGATTTACACCAGTGGTTTTAAATCAGTGGTATATCCAATGCACTAATGGGCCTAGCGGATTTGGGCTCTTGTGGTTTCTCAGAAGGTCTGAGGTAGTCATCAAAAAATAGTCAAAAACTGATTTTTGTCCAAGGTCGTGAAAGTAGTTATCAAGCTCCATGGCAGCAGGGCTCTATGGATCTATAAAGTCCGCCGTGAGTTCCTCAAGGTTCTGGATGATGCAGGACTATTTTTGCCTGACAAGTCTCTGCAGCATCACGTGAACATCATGGGCAATACCTCTGGACTGGCAGACTGGGGTGGTGATTCGACTTTTTAAGAAGGGGGGCTGGAAGGAGTGTTCTAACTACAGGGGAATCTCACTCCTCAGCCTCCCTGACATGGTCTAAGCAGGTTCTGGAGAAGAGAGTCCGGTTGACAGGTGAACCTCAGATTCAAGAGGAACAATGTGGATACTGGGGCTCTACAGTAACAGGGGGGGGGGTTAATGGCTGTCTGAAAGCTACAAGGACAACGTGACGGTGGAACACTGGACCAGTTCTCACTAGAGTCCACACTAGTTTCACACTAGTCCTAGAGGGAGCATGGGAGTTTGCCCTTCATGTGCTTAATGGACATGGGTTTCTCTGGGACTGTGGGGTACTGGGTCTGTGTTTTAACTAACCTGAATGTCACAGTAGTTGCGTTTAGACACAAAGGACACGTTGATGGGGAAGAAGTCATTGGGCTGCCCAGCGATGCTGAACTCCAGGCTGCCCGTCTTATTGTTGGCATCAATGACGGGTAAGCACCATTCCAGAACGTTTCGCCGGCTATCATGTTTGTACTCTCCATCCAGGTCGCCGATGATGGGAGCTCCGACGCCAGAGCTGAGGAGGAAAATAAAAACATCATCACCCGAAATGTGGACCAGAAGACTTATTATAGGTTCAGGCAGCTGAGGTTCTGCTAATGAGGACAGACCTCATCTGATTATCACAGATCTCATGTTTACAAGAACCTGCAACATAACCTGGTACAGAGAACTGTAAGAATGATTTGGTCAAAAATCTGAATCCATGAAAGGCCATGAGAGTCTTTGAGTGGCAATGACAGGTAGCCAAAGGCTGTCAACAAAAAAAAAAAAAAAAAAAGTGTGAGACAACACGTTAACTTTCTCCAGAAGGCACATCTCTGGACTTGGAGGCAACTGAATGAACCATCAGCGTGGAAACACGGATTGTATTAACCAAGTAACACCGGAAGGCTACAAAAAAGGGATTTTAGGACAAAAAATTGAATTCATGCAATAATTTCAGTTTAACTATGTTTAAAAATGTTGCAATAGGTTTTTTCATGCTCTTGCAGACCAGATAAAATGAAGCATCGAGCTGGATTTGATCCACTGGCCTTGAGTTTGACACGTGTGCAGTAGAACAGTATCTGCTGCCTTCAGGACCATACCTGGTCCGGGGACCTCCATGAATTTTCCAGCAAGGAAAACCGCCTTCTGGACACGTTATAAAGACTTCCCAGACTTGTTTGAATGTAGTCCTGATCTGGTTCAACTAGACAATTTTGAACTCAAATATGACACTGAAGCACATTAAGACCTGTTTGCAGTAAGAATGGAACAAAAGAAGCCCTGAAAGCATTTGAGGTTTCTGTGAAAAGAAAATGAAACATCACAAACAGGCAAAAGAAAAAAAAAAATTGACAGTAACTTTTCTTGGAGAGCATAGCAGGTCTGTGTGAACAGCTGCAGGTGAACTTACGGTACAGGGATGCTGATGACCACGTCGTTAAGCTCCAGACTCTCCTCCTGCAGCTCATACTCAATGTTGACATCACAGCCTGAGCCGCTCTCTGAAGGCCAGCAGTTTACTGTTGAACAGAACCTGGGTGAGACTTGCAGACATTCCTTAACCTCTTTCACTTTCTGATTCTGTCAGCTGAGATCTGAGCATCGACTGATACAGATCACTGATTCCGCTCAGAGGTCTTGTGAGAGGTGGAGCTGATCAATACTGTAACTTTGCTGCTGTAAACATGTTGTTGCAGCTCCAGAAAGTTAAAATAGGTTCATGAAATAACAATGTAAAAAAGTCTTTACTGACAAAATAATTAAATAAATAAATAATAAACTATTCCTGATGAACTGAAAGTTTGAGTTTGGCACATGAAGGGTGTTTTTGTAGTGAAGTTAAAGACATTTCTGACCAACATTTAAGTTAAACTTATGTATGGATTATTATTTTCTTCAAAGTCAGAAGTTTATACACAATTTAGGAAGGTCTAGATGATGATGTCATGGCTTAGGTTAATAGGGGGCACACCTGGATCTATTTTCACCTCAAAACACACTGCTTCCTTGGATGACAAAATCATAAGAAACCAACCAAGATATCAATTAGAGAGCTGTGTAAGACTGTGGTGTGGCATGTGCCAGTTAATGTTGCTCTATTTAAGCATCCAGGGACCACCAGATCAGCTACAGCTGCACACTGTGTTGTGTCTGTTTAGAAATAAACAAACTCCAAACTGACATACTGTTGGGGTGCTTTTTATGCTGCCTTGGACCTACGCAACTAAAGAAACATTACAAAGACGTTAGTCCAAAAGAAACACGTTATAGTCTGGAGATTAATGTCTTCCCGTGGTCTGATGAAACTAAAGCATAATGGCCATCATTAAATTTGGAGGAAAAAGCCTGAGAACACCATCCAACTGTGAAGCACGGGAATCACAGCATCATGCTGTGGTTACTAAATAAATGAGATCATGAGGAAAGATGGTTATGTAGAAAAATTGAAGCAGCATCTCCAGACATTAGCCAGGCAGTAAAAGCTTGGACACAAATATGCTTGATATCGTACCCACAGCCTTTTAAAATAAAGTTTTCCCTGTAATGTAGTCCTAGACCTGGACCTGAATCTGGGTGCAGTTGTATCAAAGCAGCTTCTGGTTTTCGAGTACGACCGTCAAACCGGTTTTAGTTGTGTGCCTCAAAGCGGTTTCTGGTGTGCGAGTGCGAGCGGCAAACCGGTTCCTGGTGTGCGAGTGCGAGCGGCAAACCGGTTCCTGGTGTGCGAGTGCGAGCGGCAAACCGGTTTCTGGTGTGCGAGTGCGAGCGGCAAACCGGTTTCTGGTGTGCGAGTGCAAACCAGTTTTAGTTGTGTGCCTCAAACTGGTTCCTGGTGTGCGTCAAACAAAAACTGGTTTCTGGTGTGTGGTCGTACTGGTCAGAGGGATGAGTGACTCGTCTGTGGTCTGCAGCCTCCACTTCAATACTCCGACGTCATTGTTGAGAGGGAAGGACTTCTCTGGGTTCTTCAGGCCGATCACTGACTCAGCTGTGAATAACTTCTTGTCCACGTTGGGATGTGTCTGAGAACAATAACACACTTCAGTCTCTTTGACCTCAAGTCATTCCCGTGACATCTGGATCTGTGTCATCACAGTCTCTCCAGGCGTGGAGGACGTACCTGCAACTGCAGTCCTTTGTTGTCGTTGTTGATGATGACAAGGCGGATGCGTCCATTCTTTTCGTCCGACACTCGGAGTGTCACCATTCCCAGCACCTCCATGTTCTGCAGGCCGCCGTCACGGCCGCACGCCAGTGAGATCTTCTCCTCCACCCGCAGATGGATGCTGAGGACACAACACAGACGAGACCATCCAATCAGGAGACAAAAACACAGCTTCTCTTAAGACAATCATAAAGTTCTAACTAGAACATTTCTGAGGAAACATTTCTGAGGTTTCATTCAGTTCTGACAACAAAGCAGCTGGTTTATGTCAGAAAGTCAGGATTTAGGAAACGATTTTAAAAGTTTGCCAACACTGTTGATTTTTACAGAATTAACTTTTTTTTATGGCAAAAACTTATTTTTGGGAAAGAAAAGAAAATTATATAAAATTAGCAATTTTATGTCAAAACATTGCCAAGTCATTTGTTCAAGAAAAAATAATTTTCAATAAAAAAAAAACTTTTTTGTGATTTTAGATGAAAGAAAATTAATTCATTCCATAACAACAATAATAATGATGTTAATAATAATGAAAACAACAACAATAATAATAATAATAATAGAGTGTAGGAGAAGCAATTCTTGTTGTCTGTGTGACTTATTAATTAACAGCAGAAGTGTTCTGACTGGCCTTTATGGAATGACGTACCTCTCCATGTTGACAGGTGGCAGCAGGACTTTGGAGACGTCTGAGCCTCTCTTTCCTGTGTTGGTGATGATGATGGTCTCGCCCTCAGACTTGAGCTGGTCAACAAAATTGTCCACCTCCTTGCCCTTAGCGCTGAGTTTCAGAGCCTTACTGGGTCCAGTTGGCCTGGTAATGGAACAGAAACACTTTTCTTCATTTGTTCACCATCAACTAGACCACAATGCTATCTGCTGGTGTCATACCGGACTGGAGCTGGTGTGATCTTGGGCTTCTCAGGCTCCACGATGGAGTCGATGGGTCCCGACATCCCGCTGCCAAAGCCACCAAAGGCTGGCACCTTCTTCCCAGAGCGCTCGGCGTCCTTACGAGCCTGCTGCAGCTCCTTGGCCTTCCTCCTCATCTCGGCCTTAGCCTCACGCTCCTGAGTCTGCATTGTTCAGACATGTAGAGCTTTGTCAGCTCCTGCCATCATATACCCTCACTCCTCCGAGCAGACTGGATTCTCACCTCTCTGACGGCTCTGAAGACCTTCTCCTCATGGGAGTCCATCTCTGTGAAGGTTCTGATCTGAGCCAGGTTGACGCTCTCTCTGTAGCCCAGCGCCACAATCTCGTCGAAGGCGAAGATGAGGTCGAAGCAGTGCTCAGAGATTTCGCTCTCCTCCAGGACGCGGCAGTACTCTGGGATCTGGGAAGAGCACCATTTCAGCCACAATTAGCCAAATTTACTTTTTACTGTCTTTGAATTTCTGCAGTGAAGCTCTTGAACAGACATTTAAACTCATTATTCCCTAAATTATGACTTATTTTTTTGTAGGCAAGGCAAGTTTATTTCTAGAGCACAATTCATACACAAGGTAATTCAAAGTGCTTTACATCTATATAAAAATC
>JBAMYA010000005.1:15968348-15986088 GCA_037176975.1 Arrhamphus sclerolepis
ACTAACTATTTAACCATTGCTTAATCATTAAGTTGTAGAGTTGGTTTTAAGGAAAGTAATGCTTAGTTAATGGTCAAGTCATCAAAACAAAATAAGTAATCAAGGAACTAACACTTCATTTGTTTCCTCCATCTGCAGCTCCTGATTTCAGCAGCTTGCTGAAATCAGGATTTTCAGAAGAAAATAACAACAGGTTCATGTTTTACTCCAAATGTTTTTCTCTTTATTTTGATTGTTGGGCTCAAGTCTTTGACACATCTGAAAGCACCCACACACCTTACTCTGAAGCTGGAGTCAAAGGTCAGCATACAACCACACAGCCAAGAGTTCAGTTTTCCATTTGAATGTTATTGGATACTTAAAGGGGGGGGGCAAAAACAATTCCAGTACAGCATCATGCACAGCCAGTGAAGCAACATGCTTTTTCAATGTGCATGGAGAGATAGTGGTGCTCTTGATGATTGTGTTGGATTTTCTTTATTGGGCATATATATGCTGTCACTCTACATCAAGAATGAAGAGCCCAGTGCAAATTAAACTGTGGTTTCACCAGTTTGTCTCAGCACCCTGAATAATATCTGACATACCCAAAGCACATTGCTACCCTAAATGCTTCATACTCACCTTTGTACTGGAATTATAAAACATTTTGAAGAGAAAGGGTCGAACACATGAAGCAGGGAACTGTGGAAAAACTGGTCAATTAGCCAAGCTCTCAACATAAAAGTGGGTTCCCACCTGAAGCACAATGAAGTGTGGGGGCCACGTGGCACACCAAGGTCACTCAAAGTGATAAGAATGGGAGGCAACTCCACTTAGGGGATATCACTCACCCAGTAAATTGCAAAATGCACAAACAACCAGGCTGTAAATGTTTCAGTTAATGCTCTGCAATTCCCTTTCCTCCCCTCCTGCACTGCTCAAAACCCTGCACATCTTCAGCAGAGCTACTCAAAATAAAAGGAGCAAAGTTTATAAAAAAAAAAAAAAAAAAAGAAGAAAAAATCAGATCCAGAGCTATTACAATGACATTCCTCCGCTGTACAAATTGTTAATATCCTATAGGTTAGCTAAATGTGAGCTGTCCCTATAAGTTATGAAGAAAAAAAAAAAAACACTCACCAGCAACCATTTCAGCAGTAAATGAAATGCAAAAACAATGTCATTTTTTATGGTTTACAAAGTGATTTGAAAACAATTAACCAAAAACATGTTGTTTAAGGTAAAATATTTATATATAATATATTCATATGTCAAGGTTAAACAAAAATCTACAAAGCAAAAAAAAAGGCATATGTACATGTATGTACATGTTCACCCTGTCCCAGGAAAGAAAAAAAAAAAGAACCAAAAGAAGAAAAAAAAGACCCAGTTCTTGGGTTTTAACAAATTCTTGCCTTACATCCCTCCCTTCTCTCTACATGTGCTTCAAGTGCTGAGTTATGACAAAGCACATAAGACTTAAATGATTCTGTGAGATGCCATCTGAGAGCTTGTCCTCTGTAAAATTAACCACTGTCGCTTTCTTGGAGGAAGGCATAGATTCAAACTGTAGCAGTTACTGTTTTGCACATGAATTTTCAAGTCTGCATTAATGAATGCGAGTGCCAAACTGGGCAGGTCACCAGAAACCCAACGCAGGGTACAGATCTGTCACATTTCAGGGCATGCAACAGCCACACTAAGGGTCGGCCTGCTCGTACCATTTCCATCACGTTTGTGTCGATATTCTTGCAGCATGTTCCTATATGTGATATGAATGTATGTATGTATGTCTATCACTGATGCTTGTCTCTTGAATGTCTCTGAGGAAGTCTGCCTTACTTTAAAATGCATGAACATTTTCTATTACTATGTTTGATGGACTGTTGTGTCATTATCATATACCTTTAGCGTCTCAATGGGCAAGAAAGCAGCAGCAGCGTCTACTATTTTCTCATTTCTTTTGAAAGTAAAAGACTGGAAAAAAATGGGTGGGGGGGGCGGGAGAAGAAATGTTCGGAGGGGTGGAGGAGCTGGCAACATCCAGATGAGTTGATGTGTATGTTTATTTGTTCCTCAGTTTTTGTTTGAAAACCAGAACAGCAGCTGCTGATGGGTCCGTTAAGCAGGCATTGTCTGGATGTTGTCCAGACCTGGTCCGTCCTGGTGGTTTTTTTCCTGCACCTCTGCACCACCCCCTCAGGCCTCCTGTGGTGCAGGCCTCTTGAGGTCCCTGATCTGTTTGACCAGGTAAGTCTTTTCATCATTGAACTGTTCGTCCTCTGTTCTGTCATTCTGGAACTTGCTGAGAAACTCAATGAGTTTGGTCTGGTTCTTCAGCAGGATGTCCAGAATGGGTTGCGTCTTATTGGGGTTGGCCACAAACACCTGGTAGGTGACAAAGAGAACAAACAGAGGAGTTCATATCTGAAGATATTTTACTGTCTGATGTTTACTACATCTTGGATACAACTCTAAGTGCCTTTACATTAGATTACATTTACATTTAGAGTGCTTGCAGCGTCATCAAGAAACCATGTATTATTCAATAATGCTGTTTTCAGAGGCAACACATCCAATTGTTTTACATACCAATTACTCATATTATATATATTTAGTCAATTAGGATCCACCACTGAATCTACAAAAATTAAATGTTTTAGATCATAACATTTAAAAATGGAGACGTCTATACCTCACATACGTCAGGTGAGGCTGCAAGCTTCTCAGCATCTTTTTCTTTCATTTCCATACAAGCGCTTTTTTAACATTAACAAACAAATCCTACCTTGAAAACATGGAAAGCCTCAAATTGGATGTTGCGGCTCTTGTCCCGTAGAAGGTTCATCATTAGTTTGAGATTTTCTGGCTTGCTGATGTATTTTGTCATTATGGTGAAATTGTGCCGGTCAAGAAGCAACTCTCCCAATAGCTACATAATTTCAGATCAAGAAAGAAAAATAAAATGAATCAGATTTCTGTGGTAGACATTTGGACGTCATTATTCTTGATTATTAATCAAAACATAAATTTAAAAATGCATAACAATGTCAAGCAATAGCAAAAGGAGCAGGAAACTGAACTGTAAAATGAATAATAGTTTATATCTTGAGATCTTAACATTAAAATGTGTCAAGCTTCGAAAGTCAACACAGTCTGTGGTCTGGCCACTAGGTGGCAGTAAAGACAAGCTGATTGGGATGGCTGGAGCGCTTTCTAGAAACCCAACACTCAGACCAGACCCCATCTTTAAATAGCTTTCTTAGTACAGCTACACCACTACGAGAGGGCTTTTTTCTGGAATAAACTGGTCCTTACCTTCAGGGACTGTCGTTTAGTCACGTAGTTTTCTGAGTGAAGCAACTTCTCATATTCACTAAAGAACTAGAGAAACAAGATAAAAAAAAGAGGTAGTGAGAGGAAGGACAGGAAAATGTATAGTTTGGGGGCAAGAGAGAAAAAATAATAGTGGTTTACACATCTGCAACTGGTATCAGAGCAGATGTGTAAACCACTAAGAAAGATCATATCTTTTTTTCTTCACATTTATTTTTTTTTGTTAGCCTGCAAATTGTGGCCCCACAGGGCTGGTTTAAAGCCCAACAACATACTGCACCAGACCACGTATTTGCCTGAAAACCCTAAAGGTGGTACTACACATTGTGCAATTATTCACATACTGCAAATTATTTACTAAATTACTGCAAAACCAGTTCAAACTAGTAGGAAGATAATATGGTTTTAAAAGCAACCATGGTTTCTTGATCCAAATCATCTAGCGAACTCTGGTGTGGTATTTTTGTGCAAAAGCAAACAGAACCAAATACCTAAAATGTCATGATTTTATGATCACATGGAACATCTTCAGGTATTGAGCAGGTCACAAGTATATATTATTTATGTAAACATCCTTTGCTGCCTTGCTTTGCAACATTAGCAGATCTAACACATCAAAAGGTTCCACTTAAGCCACTGATGCAATTTATTTTCAAATTGATTTATTTGTTGAGTGTAGCAAATGCAAAAACTATGAAGAATATCCAGGATGCGAACGTAAGAAGTATTACACTGTTGCATCCCAAAACTCATTACCTGCATGACCTTTTTTGTTTGTTTTTTTTAGTCCTGCAGCAAAAAAACATCTGATCAATAAAACAGCAGTGATGTTCTTGTACAGTTGAGAGATGGTTTACAATTGTTACAAGTTTACAAGCTCATCAAATGATTTGGACCAGAGGAAACACACTCAGGTGGAAACGCTAAGTTGCAATCAAAAACGTCCTCTACAGAGGAATTCCTTTATCTGCCTATTAATATATTGTGAGAACTGCTGAAAATACTGATAAATATTTTCTCCAAAACATAGATTATAAATATTACGTTTTGATCTCAATGATCAGTTACCCACAACAGTAAAGGGTCATCGACACCAAGAGCAGCACCAACAGAGAGGTAGATATGATTTTTGCAAAATTATTTAAAAAAGAGGAAAAAAAACAACAACTAAGAAATCACATGTATATAAGTATTCACAGCCTTTGCCGTGGAGCCGAAAATTGAGCTCAGGTGGATCCCGTCTTCACTGATCATCCTTGATGATTTTACAGCTCAATTGGAGTCAACCTGTGGTAAATTCAGTTGATTAAACATGATTTGGACAACCATCTCTGCAGCAATCCACCAATCGCGCCTGTATGGTATAGTGGCCAGACAGAAGCCACTGCTCAGTAAAAGGAGGCCAAAAGGCAACTGAAGGACTTTCAGACCATGAGAAATCAAGTTATCTGGTCGGATGAGATAGAGATTGAACTTTGGCATGAATGCCAGGCGTCATGTTTGGAGCAAACCAGGGTTATAACGTGACCAATACCATCCCTTCAGTGAAGCACGGTGGTGTTAGCATCATGCTGTTGGGAAATTTTTTTTTTTTAGAGGCAGGAACTGGGAGACCTATCACGATAGAGGGAAAAATGAATGCAGCACTGTACAGAGACCTCCTGAATGAAAACCTGCTTCAGAGAGCTCTTGACCTCAGGCTAGGGAGATGGTTCATCGTCCAGCAGGACAATGAACCCAAACATCCAGCCAAGATATCAAACGAGTGGCTTCAGGACAACTCTGTGAATGTCCTTGACTGGCCCAGCCAGAGCCCAAACTTCAATCCGAGCGAACATCTCTGGAGAGATCTGAAAATGGCTGAGCACTGACGCTTCCCATCCAACCTGATGGAGCTTGAAAGGTTCTACAAAGGGGAATGGCTGAAACTGCCCAAACACGGGTGTGCCAAGCTTGTGGCATCATATTCAAGAAGACTTGAGGCTGTAATTGCTGCCAAAGTACTGAGAAAAGGCTGTGAATACTTCTGTACATGTGATTTCTTAGTTTATTATTTTTAATAAATTTGTAAAAATCTCCAAAAAAAAACAACTTTTTTTCACATGGTCATTACAGGATATTGTGTGTAGAGTTTTGAGGGCTAAAATGAAATGTAATAAACAAAATGTCGACAAAGTGAAGCACTGTGAATACTTTCTGCATGCACTGTATAAGCCACCACACAATAAACTGTGCCAACAAAAACAACACCAGAGTTCATTCTAGTGATGAGCTCACCTCATAGTTGGAGTTACAAAAGTATGAATAAACTTGATTAATTAAATAAATGTGTCAATAGTTACTCTTGTCAAAGATCCATTTTTGATTCTGGGTGCAGCTGGAACAGTGCCATTGTTCACAGAACGTTACTGCTCAGCACCACAGAAGCTCATGTCATTATAATTCTGATTACTGCTGTTGGCGTAGGCTCTCCAAAAAATGTGGTTTCTATCAATGCACAAATTGCTTTAAAGCCGTTCTATTTCACTTTGGGTGACATCATCCCCTGCCTTTTAGTTCTTTGTGGACTTACTTTGTCATAATGTTGCTCCAGAAACTCCGCACTCAGTAGTTTGTGTCTTGTGAGAAGGTCCTGCAAACAAAAACAAACAAACAAACAAACAAAAAAAAACAACTAATTAATTTATTAGTGTGCATTCTGGACACTGTAGGCCTAACACAGTGAGTACCAGCAATAAAATATTTTTAGAAATGTATTTCAGTTTTAATCAAACTCCTAATTTAAGGAAAAATGGTAGCAATGGCAACACTCATTTATTAGACATAGGAAATAAGTTTATTACAGTAATTTCTTTAGTAAATGTATCTTTTGTTCAATACAAACAAAGAAACTGTCCTGAAATAAAAAGGCCAGGATAGTGGTGTTTTGGTGAGCGCAGCTTTTCTGTCTGTATCTTCGATAATACATCTAAAAGATTTTGAAAGTGTCATAGATTTATAAGAGAGCAGACTTCACGTCGCTCCAAAAGGTCAAACGTGGACCAGACTTACTTTGAAAGTGGCAAATGCATCTGAGGCGATGTCGAATGTGGACATCTCTACGTATCTGAAGAAGTCATAGAACTGCTCTGACCACAGCGTGATTTTGGCCAGCGGTTCATGTCTGATGCACTCCCTCAGCATGATACCACAGTTTAGGGCAATATCTGGAGACTCGTACCTGCATAAAACAGCAACATAAAAACGAGGATTTAGGTTTCTGCAGAAGTGTGCTACTATGCAACCACAAAAAGAAGTTAACGTGTTCATAAAGAAGAGATGGCTCCTGAAAGAGTGAGCACTCAATGTTTTGAATTATTACATACAGTATTACACAATTCTAGAATTTATAAAGGACATGATCGTCAGTTGGTCAAGTAGGACCTGTTTTCTCTCAAAAAATCTCAAGACATCTCATTTGCACAATCCTGTTACTAACTACAGTACGGAAGTAAATACTGAAGTAGGTATCGATTGCTAAATCTAAATTAAAAGGTTTTAAGTAAAACCTACATCATTGAAGCCCGATTTAATATTTCAATTAAATCAGGCTTCAAGTGTTCAGATTTTATGTTATTGTTGTCGAATCTGAACACTGAGATGAGGTAAATGAGTGGGTGACGTGAATGATGCACAGACCAAACTCACTGTGCAATACACAACAGGGTAAGAGTCCATTAGTCCAATTAAATGGGGGTACGTACACAAGTTATTTAAGAAAAATGCCATGATACAGACCTCATGGCATCTTTGTCTTCACTGAACACAACAAACACGACACAGAATCACTTGGTGTGTTTTTTGTTTTTTTTGTACTGTGTGTCAGAGCCTACATGAATCAATTCAAAAGGTAAGTGGAATAACTGATAATCTCACTTCATATTTATCACTGCAATAGCTGAGGATGACTCAATATTTGATTGAGATGACAAAAAAATCCCCCAGCACTCCAAGACACGTCTCGTCACCACAGCTGCTGAGCGTATCTCTCTCCTACATGAACCACACATCCATCATACTTGTGTAATCTGAACTGGGTTACCTATTTTTGTTCTCCTACAACCATCAGTTTATTATCAGATGCTCTCTTTATGTATGAACTTGTGAGGGAGCTGCAAAGCATTTTCAATGGAGCTAAATGTAATATTTATAGACTCAAATGACAGTGGGGAGTAGGATTATTTTGTGTGTCTTACCCTTTAAGCAACATGAAAAGAATATTCTGCTGGGTACAAAGGTACTCTACAGTGGGTGTTCGAGTACCGATTTGACGCCTCAGGATGTTGTTGAAGATTTGTGCTACATCTTTTTTCCCCTGTTAGTAAAAGACAAATCCACAAACCTTTAACACAACAAGCATTTGTATATAAAATACAACAGTGAATAAGCAGACAGAGAAATGATTAGACCCAACACTTTCATAAAAAAACAAAACAGATACAGGTGGAAAGTCAAGATGAAGCTGTAAATATAAAATTTAATGTTTTTCCTCCCAGTGTGCAAATATATTATGATATACATTTTAAAGCATTCAAAAAAATCTAACGACTTTCAGAAATTACTGCATTTTCAATGTCTGTCCTAAGCCAATAAAACATGCTTTTCATCTTGACTAATATCAGCATTTATATATATTTCCAAAAATGTCAACGTGTAAAGAATTAGTAATGGATTGCTTTCACATTTCTATCTTGGTCTCTCAAGATTTGTAACAGGCAGCTTGGGAGGATGTGTGAATGTAAAATAGGAAGTGAGAGATCTCTCAATGCAATGACTCATGCATGCAGTGATAAGGTGAATCAGGGAGGCCTGCAGCAGCACTCACACACAGCAGTAGTCTTTACATATTACAGGGAGACATGAGCCTAAGTGTATAAACACAAGGAAGATCTGTGAGCTATGAACAAGCAGCTGGTCTTGCAAAGACTGTGTCAAATGTGCAGAGTTCATTCATTTATTCATAGACATTTTTCTTGCATTTCATGAATAACTCAGAATAAGTAAGATCTTTACGCTGCTTCTCTGTGTTCTACCAGCTTCAATCAATACTTATTCTTTGTACTGCAAAAATACAAAGTCTCACCTCAAAGTCGATGAGTTGCAGGTCTGCTATCAGGGTGATGAGTAAGCCACTGTTGTACAGCTCCTGTGCTAGCTGGGCTACTGCTTCTGTCTGTGGCTCTTTTTCATTTGTCCCATAGAGGATTTCCTTCATGGCTACTAAACTCTTTGACACTTCCTCAGCAGCCTGAATAAATAGAGGTACGAATGCACACAGACAAACCGCGAATCAGACATCACAATATCTCAAGCTTCAGTTCCCTCAAACTCATTTTTAAATTTGACATATTCACTGTACTGGTCAGACGGCATACACCTTTCTGCTTGATGTAACTAAGAAATGCCGTTTTCACCATAACAGCACATCCCGTCACTTTCACTGTTTACCATCCATCTAGCAGAAAGGATTTACCGCTGAGCAAATGATTGGGCAAAATTAAGCACTGATTTCATAGAGCTTTCTAGTTTCTGAAATAAAACACTTAAAATAACCTGTTTTCAATATTATTAAAACATATTATTATTAACATATTGCTTGTACAGATACAATAGCAGCCAAAAATACTAAAAGGAGGTAAACACCAGTTCTAAACAGTGGTAATTTGTGAAAAATCTTGAGATCAATGCACAATGCAAGAGTTCAAAAGCTGCAAGTCATTCAAATTAAATCAACAATTTTGCTGTTGCAAAACTTACAAATCTACAAACCCGTAAACTGTGAGAACTCAGTCATATTTGCAAAAGTAGTGTCACGCTCCTCTTTTTTAATGCTTTTTTATTGTGCTAAAGCTTATTATTGTAAAAACAATTAAATTATTTTAGCCAACTGAGTCATTGTTTGGTTGGTGTATTACCCAGGTTTACATGCAACATACAGTTCTCAGATAAACTTCAGCACAAGTCAAACATAATCTCAACCAGTCTTGTTTAAAACAAGTTTAACGACTTGTTATTCACTACTCTTTAAGATGCAAGAGGTGAGTTAGCAGGCTGTTTATGAAGTTGATGTGATTCCTGCAGCTAGCAACAACCACAACTATACTTTGTGGCTTCATTGCAGCATTTCCTTCATACCTTTGCATGTCAGAAAGATGAAAAACTAATATTAATGTTGTCAATTTTGGTCCAAAGCTGTTGTTTGACCTGCTATGGCAGTTTTTCACACAGTAGTGTTGTCCTGAAATAACAAAAACCTTCATTCTCTTCTCTCTCTTTTTTTTTTTTTGCAATATATTCTCAGATTTTCCACCATTTACAAGGCCTTTCATTTGCCATTTTTTTCCATCTCCAGCAGCATAATGTCAAATATCAAACTGCAATGCAGTGAGTGTTTATTTACATTCATTCAATGGATTAGAGACAAAACTAAATACCACACCATCATTATCATCACTTTTCTTTAACAAACTCAAAAAACAGAAAGAGAGAAGCCTATTAACTCAGGGAGACAATTTGGTGGGTTACGGTCAAAAGTAGCTAACGTTACCAATATAAACTGTAAAAACCAAATTAATACATAAATTATTATTAGTATGATCAACTGCAAGCTACATTTTTATAATCATGACAGTCCCTGCATCGCGGTCACAAATCCAAGCTATTGTGGGGTGCTGAATCAAAAAGGAGAAAGTGGGGAACACAGTGGAGAAGCCTGAGCCTACCTTTTCTGCCTTTTTATCAGAGATGTCATGCTTCTCAAGCACCGTCATGCTGTCTTTAAGGTTCTTGACGATGTCCGCCGGTGACTTGTGGGACTTGCCAAACGGGAAAGGCATGGCGGAGAGTTACCACGAGCAACTAGGCAGCGGACTGTCCACCTGAAGAAGGAAAAAAAAATAGAAACAATTCCATCTTTCAGACCAAGTGCACACTGGAATCTGGTCCATCAGGGCCTTATAGAAATTCCAAGTATTTAACTGAAAAGCACCATCACCTCGTGCTATGAAAAACTAAGGCAGCAGGAGAGCTGGTCCTGATATAAAACAACACAGTTACACCCTGACAACCAACCAGATGCTGATATTTGATGCCAATCACATTACACCTGGAAAATGATGAAAATAACATGTCACATTTGACCTTTAGCACATCATTGATGAGTTGTGTAGTCTTACAAATACTGTGGTCATCATCAGTAAATTATTAACCATGCAATATTTACAATGACACAGATGCCTTATTACACTGTGACATCATCTCAGACATTTATATATCCAACTACCTTTGCAGTGACTGACATATCTAAGTAGTCACATAACTTTTCTAAACTTTGACAGGTGACAAATTCAGGTAAATAAACACACCCTTTGGTCTTCTCTCTATTCAAAAACCTATAACACAGGATAAGCTGCCCCAGGCCCCAAATAATCGGAGCACAGGCATGATGCAGCAGACTGATGTGACAACAATGTCGTACTGGTTTTCATAGACAACTAAGACAAGCCTTATCTATACAAGTCCCTGGCCCACCCATCCACCTTACTTACAGTGCAAGGCAAAAGCCACATATTTCATAACAAACAAGAAGTAAGCAAGAGACAAACATGGAAAAACACACCAGAAGATGATAATCTGCCTCATAAATTACATTGAACACACTCCATTAAGGTCAGTTGATAGACCTCTGGGTATTAATGTTTGCACTGACCATCAACACTAGCTATTTATATACTAAGAGTTACAGAACCAATAACTGAACAACAACCTTTTGTCCTACCATGATCCTAGAAACTCTGCACATAAACCCTGGAGCAGTCACACATTCCCACTTATGTCTTGGCAAAGAGTCTGGATTTAGAAAGCAATGTTGGGCCCAGGAATAAAAACCAAACAGCAGCCAAGTGGGAGGTGCAGCTTTCCATTTATATATGATGTGTCATGTGTGACTAAGCTGAAATATAAAACTGTGTTTCACTGGTGACCTATGCCCTCCAGTCTGCACTAAAGTTGACATACCTCGGCTTCACCAGGTGGTCAAATCCGTCTTTTGCGCACGCTAAAGCTTGTTAATGTAGTCAGCCGGCTGCAAGAGCGCCTCTTTTCCCCCTGACCAGCTTCAGTATCAGTGACGCAAGTAGGAAGGTTACACATATGGCAGGTCCTATATCAGCAGGTCACAGCTAACACACAATGACTTCATCACTAATCAGATACAGTTCACTTGAGTTAAAAAACAAATCCTGTGACCAGAAATATGACAATTTCCCAGTGCCATGGGATTTTAATCCTTATTACCATGTCTTCAAATATGTTTTATACTCTTTGTTGTTTTAAAAAATTTAAAATAAATAAAAGAAAGGAAAGGAAAGAAAACCGACTGTATTTCAGAAGAGGAAACAAGCTTGGATGTACACCATAAAATATTACCAATTTTTATATACTATTATATGGTTTCAAAAAGAAAAGTAAACATATCAAGTAGTTACAACCTTTTTTTCTTTTCCTTTTTTTCTTCTTTAAGACATCTGGGGTGTCTGATTCCCTAACAGGTTATAACACCTGATGGGTCACAGAATCTGTTGTTACACGAGAGTCATGCAAACAAACGTCAATGGTTGAGCAGAACTGTAACCCAATGCACCCTGGGAGGTCGTTTACCCGACAAAATCTCACATTGTTCATTATAACATGTGTCAATGTGCACTGAAATTAACTCACCTTAAATAAATAAATAAAAGAAAAAAAAGAAAAGAAAGAAAGAGAGAAAGAAAAACACACAAAGCAAAGAGCGTCTAAAGACATCTGAAGCACCTACGTCACCCCCTTAAGACAGCAGCAGATGCTCCAATATGCTAACTGCTACGATCATCCAGCTGTCGCCTCCCCGGTAACCCAACCATCTTGATTTCATGTGCTTTAAAATAATGTGAGATTTAACAGCCTTACCATCGAAACCCGATGTTGAAAAAAAGCTAAAAACCTATGGCCTAAAGAAGACGAGCAACATGAACCTGACGGTGAGCACCGCCCATCCTGGTTATCCATGCCTGATATGTGATGGTGTGTGAAGGCGAAATGCAAAGAAAAAGAAAAAAGAACCATGAAGTAACGATTGTATGCCAAGCAGGCTATTTCATTTATCACAGAGCTGCAGTGAACTGATTGGTTCAGCAACATTCACTCACGTCAATAGTCAACTTCAGGTACTCGTGAGCCAACGTGGCCTGTAACAATCACAGTCCACCAAACAACACCGCTGGTGCAGGCTGGCTTCTGGGACTAAATGTGTTGTCCGACACACGATGCCTCGAGAAGCCCAGTGCTTACAAAGTTTTTAAACCCACTCCAGCACGAGTTAGATTATTTGAAAATGTAGGTTTTAAAAATTCAACTACTGAAAGTTGTGAACGGTAGCCAGCTTAGCCTCCTGCTAGCCAGGCCTCCCAGCGTCTCCAACATGCCCGTCTTTAGCGATCCTCAGCGGCAGGCTAGCCTCGGCTAAAACCCCTCTGCTCGATGAGAGCTGTCCACTAAGACGAGCCTGCACATAGTAACTCACTTCATCACACGTACAGGCGACACAGTACCTTGAATTGGGGTGTTCGGTGGTTTCACGCGAATTATGAAGACAGCAGTTGACAATTCAGGTGCTCCTTGGAACAAAAACCGCTTTGTTTTGCTTGCTCGTCGCCTCCCCTTGTTTCTACTGTTGATAATTGTGCAGCCACTGTTACCTCCTAGTTCTTTCTCTGACTGAACGCTTGCAGCGGAGCGCCTGTCACCCTGGCGGTTTCTAGCGCTTCTGCTGGCCATCTGCTGTCATGACAACAGCAGAGGGCCAGGTGCTGCAAAGATTGATGACCACAAGAGGGCACCCTCGCCTCATGGACTGATATTCAATTCACTTCAAATTAAAAATTCACCCCTTAAGGGAAATTTTTAAATTAAATAAACAAATATATAAATAAATTTCAATTAAGTGCAAATGTAAATATAGCCCTTGCTTCAGCAGTTTTTATTTTTGCATGGCAGATGAATATCAGGGGGATTTGGCACAGTTTATGTCTTTCTTCTTTTATTTTAAACACTTCTACATAATTTTCGCTACAGACAAGTGGTCGTTGTGTGTCCTTTTTTACTTAATGGAGCTTGTTAGATAACTGGACAGTCGGCAGAACAGAGTCAGCCTTCTTTATCAGTTTGTTCAGTTTCTTTAAGTGACTGGCGCTGATGCTGCGCCCTCAACAGGTGATTGTAGATAAGATTGGACTCTCCACAACAGACTTACAGAAGACATGAAACATCTGGCTGAAAATCCTGAAGGACCTAAACTTCCTTAAGAAGAGCTGAGAGATCTGACTGACAGTTTCCAGCCCAAAGATGACATAAAACCTGCCACCACACGACAAGAAAAAACAGCCCAAGACACAACTTCTCTGGAAACTCATGTTAAAAACGTAAAACTATTGCATGTATAATAAACAGCACACTATAAGCACATGAAGCTTCACAACAGCACAAAATAACCAAAGAAGAAAGCTAACACAATCAGGCTCCCAGCAAAGAGTGCAATCAAGTTGAGTAGATTCTCTCTGATTTCAAAATAAAGCAAATAATATGATCAAAAGGATAGCAGTTTATTGAAATGTGTATATTTCTATTTTTCTCTGCCATATTGTGGCAAGTTTTTGCTTTGTTTGTTTGTTTGTTTTTTTAATTCTGAATATTTTCTAAAAAAAGAGAAAAAAAACTTGAGAAAAGCTGTCCAGATTTTATCAACCAATGCATACATGTTTACCAGCCCAACGTGTTAAAAAAAGAAGCCCAATTTGGCAGAAACCTGCCCAATCTTGCAACTGTTATATGACCTTCCTGGCAAAGCTGGAAAATGTTCTTGATGTTAAAACCATTAAAACACAAAACACATCATCTTGTTTAGTAGACATGGAGACCATGGATGTGAGATGATTTTATGTAGTGGTTTAAATAAACAAAGTCACTCCACTTTTCTATTATTCTGTTGTGTGTGTGTCTGCATATATGTGGCTGGTTAGTGCCAAGATTGGCACTAAAGAAAAAATAATATTTTTTTTTTATATGCGATATGATCTTGGAGCAAATTTAAAATTTGTTGTGCATAAGTGAGAGTGAATGTTTCCTTCACCAATTGGCTCCACTTTTCTCAGATTTAAGGAACTTGAGCAGTTAGTTGTATTAGTAATTAAAATCTCCTTAAAGTAATGTGAGCCATGAAGAGAGAAATATATAACATACAATAGAACAGCCCAATTTTTTAACTTAAAAAAAAACTATGCAGTTTAATGTTTCATTGTACTCTGAAATGAAAGCATAAAACAAATAAACAACTGAAGTTAAAAAGAAATCATGGAATCAATTTATAAACCAACCTTTGACTCAAATTGGCCACCTTTGGTAGCCATAACAGCTGAACACACTCGTGAGATTCTTTCTACAATAAAAAAATAATTAAAATCAAATATTCTTTGTAAAGTTCTTCCTAGCTCTGTTGCAGAAATTCTGTAAATGTGTGGAATTTGTAAATTTGCTTTGCTTTATTCCCTGATAAAGACATTTTTTTAATGATACTGAAATGTAGTTTATTTTTCAGTTTTGGGTTAACTACCTTTTTTTTGTTAACATCTGGAGGTTCACGAGTTACCTATGTCTACCATTTTGAACTACTTAGTGCACTTGGACTTAAAAAAAAAAAAAGAATAAAAAAAAAGGTAACATTTTCCAATCTTTCCAATCTTCTTCTTGTAGAGGCTACCTGAGTAACATGATGTGTAAGGGGGCAGCACTAACACTCATCGGGGCTTTGCAGATTTGTGCTTTTTCGGTCTGGAGTATTCCGGTTATTCCAGGTTAAATAGACAGGATCACCTTTCATGTAGATGTCAGTACTGATCTTTTCCTTGTCACAAAACAGGAACACAGTCCGGAATTTCTTGTGGTGTTCAGCACATTGACATTCTTCCCTGTTTGGTCCTTCCTCTCGTGCTAAATCAGTGCCTTCCATCTTCTCTGTGCAGAGAGATCACTTGACCACTCTAGCGACATCACAACAGCCATGAAGAGATAGATGTGTATCTTCTTCACTTTGAGCTATGTGACAACTGCAGTAGGAGTGAAGTGTAGTGTTTATGTAGTATTTTCTTCAGGTAAATGAAGACAAAACAGAAATTATTATGTTTAGAGCCAAGAAAGAAAGATTAAAAGTCAACACTCAGCTTCGAGGTTAAAAACCTTTTATTTACTGCTGCATCTCAGTTATCTCCTACAATGTACTATAACTTTAATTTCTTGCATTTATCTGTTTTTGTTTTTGTTTTTGCTTTGTTTTTTACTTATGTCTGTCTCTCTTTAATTTTTATTCTGCATTAAAATCCTTTTTAATGCACTTTTTAAAAAAAAAAAAAAGTTTTTCTGTAAAGCACTTTGGATTATCTTGTACCATACAAATAAACTTACCTTGCCTGAGCACATCTTGGTTGGTAAAAGGTAGAAATCTGTTTTGGCTTATTGCTTATTTTATCGGAAGTGGTCATGTCTGCAAAAAAGACCTTAATGCAACACATTACTGCCCTTATTTTGGTGAATGTGTGCGAATGTAGCAGTTTCCTGTTCATATAGGAGCGTCACCCACTGTGGTCGGCTGCACCTGTAGCCCATCTGCCTCAAGGTTTGACCAGAGTATTCTCTGTAAACCATAGAGATGATTGTACATAAAAATCCCTTTAGGTCGTCAGTTTTTGAAATACTCAGACCATCCTGTCTGGCACACAACTGGCACCAACAACCAGAGTCGCTTAAATCCCATCGCTTTCACATTCTGAAGCTCAGTTTGAACTTCAGCAAGTTTTCTTGACCATATTTACGTATTTAAATGGCTTGAGTTGATGCCATGTCATTGGTTGATTATGCATTTGTGTTAATGAGCAGCTGAACAGGTACACTGAGTAAAGTGACTGGCGAGTGTATACAGGGCTATGAAAAAACGTCATCGATCTGACTTCAAAAGCAAACGACACATAAATCTGGCAGAGACGTGAATGAGCATAAACAAATACGAACAATTACATGCTTAAATGCCACATTTATATTTCAATATCAACATCAGTTTTACATCTTTCTCAAATCTGAACTGTGTACGTACATTTCACGTTTCACAGTTAAATTAAGTAAATTAAGTCACTGTTACAAACAGAAAATAGAGTGATAATATTAAAGGACAATTATTTTCCTTTTCTATATTATTGTCATTATCAACATCAATAGGCCTATTGAAAAGCCCAGGTTGGTTGACTTTTAGATAATATGTACACTAAATAAAAACACATGACTCTGCAAGCAAAAGTCAGAATATACGGGATCCTTCACAGAACCAAGAACATATTGAATTATTTTTTATCAAGCATTGCAATGGTTTTAATTAGGATTCTATAGATTACATTTAGGTTTAAGAGAGTCATTTCCCTGTGTTTTCTGGAAATGAAAGATGCTGGAAAATTATAATTTCCAGACACTGTGCCTGAGGGAAAAAGCAACATTGGAAACTTGTTTAAAATGATTCTCCTATTCAAAATAAAAAAAAAAGGTTTTTCTTTTTTTGATATTGAGTAGCCTACAAGTCTTGCAGCAAAACGAAAATATCTATTTTCATAATTTTCTTGCTTTGTAACACATTTTGGAAACAGTTGCTGAACATCAGACAGTAATGGGTTGTTGCATCACATTTTACAGGCGTAAATGAATGTGGAGGTTTGGTAAACATAAGGCCGTCGAGTTGAACACTCCCATCCCCAACCCCCCACCCCCCTACCCTTAACCCTCAAACATACACACATACACGCCCTGCTGACATACATCACTAGTACATGAAAACCGTGCATTGAGGCACGTATTCAGACTTCAGTCACGTTTTCCCCTCATAGCGCATGTGTGATGGAGTCTCACATCTGGCCACGTCACTGATCACGCTGGTCACCTGTCTCAGCGGCCTCCTCTCCCTCCTCTTCCTCCTCTCCCTCCTCCTCCTCCTGCTGTCCGCCTTCTCTGAAGGTTATTACTCTCTTCATGCTCATTAGATTTGGATGAATGGCTGCTTTTGACTGGACCTGTTTCCCATGACCCGACATTCGCCTGGCAGTCGCGTGGCTCTGAAACAGGGGCCCCAGCAGGTGGGGGTGGGAGGACGATTGGGGATGTGGGGGGTGCATCTGGTCAGTCTTACAACTGCTCTTAGTTAACATTTAACATCTAACATATTTATACGTGTGCGCGCGCACACACACACACACACACACACACAAGCACACATTCAAATCCCCGTTAAGTGATTAACGGATGATTTCTCCTTCCC
>JBAMYA010000005.1:15994489-16019564 GCA_037176975.1 Arrhamphus sclerolepis
CCATCTGTGATTTCACGCCACCTTCCTCTGTACCTTTGGATCCTTGAGGTAAAACACTTATTCTCTTTCAGCTTCTATTATTTTCCCTCTTCAGTTATTTAAACTATAGGAAGTAGGGGATTTTTCTTTTTTGTCTTTGAAAAATACATTATTCATATTATGTTTATATTTTCCAACTGTCTTATTTCCTACATAAATTATTAATACAACACTCATATTTAAGAAAAAATAATCTCCTATAGCATCAGATGTTTTGAAGCATAATGCACATGTGTGAGGCTTCTGTAGGGAACATATGATGCATCCTCTTTTTTTAAAAATTCCTATTCATACACTGAAGAGAGCACACCTTCTGAATGCTGGCAGGCCTGTATTTTCCTCTATCGTGTTACTCTCTGCCTCTCCAAGCAAGAACTTTGCTCGGGATTTTACACATTTTCATACCTTATTCAAATCCACAAAGAGAAAAAGTCCCACACATATTTTCTGTCATCCTGGATCAACAGCACAAACCAGCAGATTATAACCGTCCATTCAAATGTAAATTATCTGCTCAGATGTCTTTTGTCTTGGACAACAAGAGAGGAAGAGTGAAGAATACGATTCTGGGGTTGAAATCAATGCACGGTGACAGAAAGGAACCTGGCCAGACATAGACTGCAAACCCAATTGTTCCTGTAATCAATTCACTTGGTCATAACACATAAGAATAAGATCATGTCTGGGCTTGTACGTTTGTTCCGTTGTTCTCTCTTTTTAAACTGTTGTTCACTTCAGTTAGTTACATCAGTTTTTGTCAGTGTATGTTCTGGCAAGCCACAGTTTATGGTAATAATAATAATAATAATAATAATAATAATAATAATAATAATAATAATAATAATAATAATGATAATAATAATAATATCACTTAAGACTAAACCCATGTTTAAACCTGTTTTTTAATTAGGCCTAAATAAAAAATTTAAGAGTGCCATTGGTGACCTCTTTTTTTGGCATGCAGGCTTATTTTTGTGCAACATTAATTCTTCGGAGGAAAAAAAAGAAGTGCAGGCGTTGCCTTGAACCAACATATTATCTGAAGACAGCCAGTCCAGCTCCTGGGGGCGCAGACCGGGGCTGACCACAGACAAAGGGACTGCGTGCTCATTGGCTCCGGCCATGTGCGCTCTGTTGTCCCCCAGCGCGAGCAGCTCGGCCCCTATTCACATGTTAATAAGCTCCTATAAATACTAACAACAGCCACTCAGCGCCTGCAGCACGACTCAATAGGACTGTACAATAAAAGAGGGCGCCTCGCCTGCGAGTTTGTCGATTTTTTTTTTTCTGCTCTCAACCGGTTCCGTTTGCCAGCTGCCGCTTGCGGACGACTCAGCAGGAGAAAGCAGAGAGAATACAACCAACATGGCCCCCTCGGTTCGGCCCAACGGTATCGGAGTGTGCATGGATGACGATGATGTCTACTACGGGGTTCAGAAAGCGGACAGAAAGGTACCAACTGACGGGGCAATGGTGGCGCTTTGTGGACGCCCGGTGACACATTTGTCACACTGTATCTGCAGAGCTGAAAGGAAGGGATGTTTCACTAAATCATGTTTTGTGCAGTTTTATGCAGAGAGGGAAATGGAGAGGAGTAAACGTCGCTGGTTTTCTTTACGCACTCGAACCACTCTTCAGAACGCTATCTGTCACTGACGCACAATCTTTTCTGAATTCCTGCAGATCAGGAAGCCTCTGGTGGAGAAGAAGAGGCGAGCTCGCATCAACGACAGTTTACTGGAGCTGAGGACTTTGCTGGCGGATTCAGATGTGAGTGCAGATCATCAGCTCCTCTGATATGGATACATATTAGGGTCTTTGTACCGATGGTGGTTCTGATGGCGCTGATTTGATTCCCCCCACACACAGTTTCACTCCAAGATGGAGAACGCAGAGGTGCTGGAGATGACGGTGAAGAAGGTGGAAGAGATACTGAAGAGCCGAACCCAAGGTCTGCCCACCTTCAAGCTGGCCAATGGAGCAGGCAACCCTTACAAGATAACAATCTTAATTGTGTAAAGAAGTATTTAAGAGGCCATGATCATCACTGACATGATACACATGTACAGCATCTCATATAAATCTGCAGAACAATTGTACTCATACAAGATGGAAGTACATCTGAGTGACAGGCCTTTCGAAAAATCAAATTTAATGTATTCACAGTGTGATCATTACAGAATTATTACTTAGTAAAAGTCATTACAGAATTCTTTCTTTCACAGGTTTATATGATCAAATATGTCTTATTACTAACAATTAATGCATTAACCCATTTGCAGCAGTTTTATGTTAACTGGAGAAAGTTATATTGTGGAGGTGCTGTCTAGTATATTGATTGTAAAACATCTGCAAATGAACTGAAACATGTCATCTTAAACTCTTGAAACAATAGAGTAGAGTCAAAGCAAATTATTCTGCTTTGGAAATAACTTTAATCTGATTTGCATTATCTGTCTTCAACACAGTACAGCAGTACAAGTCATGTAATTTGTCTTTCCTCCCACAGAGACAGACAGACTCAGCCAAGAGGCCAGCGAGAGGTTTGCAGCTGGATACATCCAGTGTATGCATGAGGTTCACATGTTTGTGTCCAGCTGCCCGGGGATAGATGCAACGGTGGCAGCAGAGCTCCTCAACCATCTACTGGAGTCTATGCCCCTGAACGAAGACCACCTCCAGGATGTGCTGATGGACCTAATCACAGATACGTCTGGGAGCAATGGCAGCACTTGGCTTAGAGGCGGAGAGGATCTCTGCGTAACTCTGGACTCGCCCGGTGGAAGGAGCCCATCCAGTGGTGAGACCTCGGCTCTCTCCCCAGGCCTCTCCACCGTGTCCAGCGAGGACTTGTGCTCTGACCTGGATGAGACAGACAGCGAACACAACCAGAGCTCAACGGAGACCCTGGAGAGCAGAGAGGCTCTGAGCTTGCCCACCATGACCTACCCTCACTCCATGTGGAGGCCTTGGTAGGGTCAGGCTGGAATCTTGGATGTAATGCATTTGGCATATGTCAAAACGGGAATAGTGGGCTTGTCTTCATGAGCCTCTGGCTGAAAAGAAAACTCCATGCTACAACAGATGAGTACCATTTTCTCTTGTACAATTTATGGATTTGGACCAATCAAGACTTATCACAAGCACTAATTTTCTTCAGGATCCCTGGACTTCTTCCACTATTTTTCCTTTATTAAGGCACGCTATATAGAGACTAAAATTACCTCTGACTAAACCCTAAGTTGATGAATCTGAATAAAGCACAAGAGGTCGACACTGAAATTTTATTTTACATTCTGCATTTTGAGGACTGTAGGAAACGACTGAAGAAAATACAAGTAGAGAAATAGACTGATGAAACAACATTTTGCTTGAAAACACTCCCAAAGTGCTTTGGATATAACACAAAAACAGTTTATTAGTATGTTAAAGAGTGGAGTTTTCTTTTATGTCACTGCTGGGGCCCTGCCTCTTATGGGCCTCTTCAACTTGAGACCCCTCTGAAAGGACTCCCCCTTCTTTCTCAGTACTGACACCATGGCTTCGAGGCTTCACACCTGGAGGAAGAAAAAGCCATCCCTCTCAACACTTACCAAACAAAGGACAGAAAAGGACCAATTCAAGATGCTCACACTTGTTTTGTGTATATCTGTGTATATGGGATTTGTATAAGGAGAAAAGCTCTTTTTTTTTTTTAGAACGCCACAAGTCTGACCAATATAAATATTTGTATTTCGTAAAATTCTGTAGTTATATTGGACACATAGCCTCCTTATGTCAAAATTATGTAATATTGATGTGTAGGAATACAGGTAAAATGTCTGAAACTGTTAAATAAACATATATTTTCTCTGGCAGTAGTTTGAAAGAATGAAGAAAGAGTCCTGAGTACTTTATCTCTAAGATGCAGCTCTCGTGCGCTGCGAGAGCATGCGCATACGACACGGTCGCACCTCCGCCAAAGTGTCTTCATTCTCACCTCATTTGCATTTAGGGTTCACAGGTTTATGTTAGATCCTGTCTGGACCCGGTGAGAAGTCCCGGCATTGGCCCTTCCAGCAGCCTGGGACCTCATCCCGCTGTAAAATCACTGGAACTAGCGACTCAAAGCCTCACGTGCTTCCTACGTCACGGCATACCTGTCATTACCTCCACATTCAGTCTGTTATGGTCTGGATCTGGTGAGATTCACACGTTTGTCTTCTCTCATCATCAGAGGCAGGACTCTTGAAAGGAAGCGGAGGGAGAGGAGGAGGGTGTGAAATTCGGAAGACATGAATGCGACCAAAGTCAATAAACAGATTCTTCTGTTCAAAGGATTCAGACGTGACGCGCGAGCTCTCAGTCACGCGCAAGATGCTCGTGGTCCTTTTTTAGAGGGGAGAGTGGAAACAGTGTAAGACGGTAAATAAATGCAAGACCATAGATTTAAAAAAAAAAAAGTTGTTTTTTTTAGGTGGAAGAAGTTCATATGCAGATTTATATGCAGTTCTTATAATCACTGTGTTGACTTTGGGCAGAAAAAATTTCGCGAATGATTAAAATCAGTAGGTGCTGAGAAGAAATGATATTAAAAAAAACTAATAAAAACCCCCAACTACTATATAATAACGACATTTTAAACGCTACTCACTATTGTTCGATTTAATTTTAATGTAATTTGAATATTTTACACAATAGAATACTGATCTTGTTTGTTTACGCAACAATAATATAGGCCTACCTATGCACAATTTTTTTATGAGATATAAATCACTGTTTACTCAGCCATAGCCACAAATTTACAAAAAGAGACATTTGAAGACCCTACTCTAAAATATAACTTCACATGCGGCAAAATGACCTTTTAATGCCTGTTGCACCTAGTTGTGTGATTTAAATAGATAGTTTAACTTACTAAATTATACAGTCATTTATAAACGAAGAAAACAGTTGTAAACATTCACACTCTGACTGCTGGGGCTGCTATAAACTGGGCCAAAGTAGACATTTTATCATGTAAAAACTGTTTGAAGCCTGAGTGACAACTGAAACTCAAAGACAAAAATAAATGTGTGTTGTCCATGGTTCTGAAAAACCACCTGACTGATACATTGATTTTAATTATTATTATTTTGACACATAAAGCTTAAAGATCAATTCAGTTCATATCTGTGTATTTGCCAGTTCACAACAAAAGTTTTCTTAACGTTACACTGTAAACAAGTTCAGTTTAGTCCAGTCCAGGTAAACTAGCCTATCTGATAACTGTGTGTGATGTCAGTTTAACACGCTGGCCGTCTTTGCTCTCTTGTCACTGCTCCACAATCCAGCTGCACCTCTGGAGGAAACGTTCACATCCTTTGATTAAGTCAAAGTACCAAGCTGAATATAAAAGTAAGCTGCCCCCTCTCAAAAAAGCTGCAATTGTAAAAGTAAATTATAATATCACAAAAGTGTTGTCCACTTAAAGTAGCCTAGAAAAAAGTATTAAGATCACCAAGTCAAAATTTACTCACTGTTGTTGTTATAGTAATATTTATTCTGACAAAATGAAGTAGTTCTGGACCGAAACGCACGACTCTGAGACAAAGTATCAACTAAAAAAATGGTTCATTTACAAAATTCAACTAAAAGTTACTGATGACAGGAAAAAAGTCTAAAAAGTTATAAGCAGAAAATCACTCTACATGAGGAGGATAACTAAACTCAAAATCTCAAGATTATCTTGGAAGGAAAAAGAAAGTTACAAAAAAAGACTGTGAACAGTGAACACTTGACTTGAATACTTCATTGTGATGCTGGTTCGGGGACAAGATATGATGAACTGGCAAGAGATGGGGGAAACACAGACTATTAATACACCACAGGTAAGGGGGAACAGGTGGAAACAATCAGGGTGTGCTGAACAACTAGACTGGAGGGAAACACAAGAGGGAGGGGAAGTCAGCAGCAACATAAGGTGTGCAAGGCTTTAAAATAACAGAAAATGACTTGACAACACAAGACATAATTTCCTGGACGTGACACTTTTATTGTGACCAGAAAAAGACAGTTGTCAGCGGTGCTCTTTACCATTATCCAAGAGGTTTCTATTTTTTTGTATATATACTTACTGATTAATCATACAATTGTTCTAACTCGATGACAAATAGAATTGTTGACTGATTACGCTCTGTTTGGATGTGCGGGTAATGGATTTGAAGGTCTAAAGCCACAAACAGTTTTATCTACACTTGTGTAAGCTGTCAGGTAGTGTAAATAGTCTAGGGCTTGGAGTAACATATGGCACCACCAAGGTGACGTCTTTGTCAGGGAAGGTCAAACTACATCCTGCATGAATTACACCACCATTGTCAAGAGGAAAAGGATGTGGACTCTAAACTGATCTGCCTGCAGTTCAGTCCTGTCACCTATAAGAACATTTGGTGCATTTAAGTACTCAACAGATGAAATTTATCACGCAAGAATCGTCAGATATTTGTACCTTAGCAGGGTAAAAGAAAATTATTGTGTATTCCTCTGAAATAAGCTGAATCAAACTCAGATTGTCTAGTATGTTGGAGAATTAATTCTAAGTAAATTGCATATTGGGCTGCATGAAATGCATCATATCAAGAAATCAATATTTTCATTTTTGAAAGCTGTATGGCATGCGTTCCTGTACTCTAAATATCTGAGAGGACCTGTGTCTGTGGGTTATGCCAAGTAAAATTACAGTCACCCACAGATTTGTCTTGTGAAATATATAACTCAAAAGAAAATAATCTTTTAAACAAATCTTTAAAATTGAAATTGTACCGCATTATTATACATTAAAACTGGTGTATAAGCAGACCTGAGTTAATGATTGTGGGAACACCTGCGTGTCGCCTCAATCTGTCAACTAAAAAAAAGATGGATGACAAGCTGCTTCTTCAGCTCCTGAAAGAAAACAGCAGACAGGAGGGAGGACTCCTGGATCTGAATGCATCAGCTGTGAGTTTTGACTGAGCATACAAATTCTGAGGTTAAAGGTCAGTGCTATGCAACAGTTGGTTGGAGAGGTTCAACGGCAGAGGCAAGCATATGTTGCTGAAACAGATCCCCAGGGAGGACACGGTCGTCCTCCAGTGCTTCTCAACTGTCTTTGACCAAGAGAACAATCACTCTTATTAGACAGCAGCAGTCTGTGCTGCATGCAAATTAAATAACATTTTATAACTCTTTATGACTTATTTTCTCATTTTCTACTACTTCTCAATCTCTTTTGGGCACATGGGCAGACAGTAGCTCATGAGTCTCGTTGCATTTGCAGGGTCAGACCTTTGGACCACTAGCAGGTTGGACTACTCTAGCAGATACCACCATCACCATCTGAGATCTCTGTCCAGCAGAGCACAACATTGGGAAAAGCTAAGACCCTGGACAGAACCCTCAGACTCCCAGGCCTCTGGTAGAGGACCTGAGCACTCAGGTAGTGGACTAACATAAACATTACTATTTGGCAGACCTGTGCACTGCACTTAAATTAACATAAATTACACATACACATAAATTAATCTCTTCATGAAAGTTTGAAAAGTTGTGAAACCTCTGCTGCTCTTTTCACTTTATTTTATTTTGTCACTCATCTCACATTCAACTCTATCATCTTGCTCACTTTTGATTTGAGCCAATCACCCAGATGTTTTACAAACCTCACCCTTGTTCTGTCTCCATCACTTTCTTCATCCAACCTTGCTTCTCCCCATCTCCACATCTTCATGACTGAAGAACCTCCTTTGTTACTGTCACTACCCCACTCTGATCCACTGCAGTCTGACTGTCAAATAAAATTGCTTTAAATTAATCCTTTATTTGTTTATTTTCTTTTATTTAAATAAATAATCTGCTAAACTGAATCACTATATATTCATTTCCATTCAATGCGCCTCTCAGTCAGGCCAGGGTGAGGTCAAGTTTTACTTCTACTATACATACATAAATACATATCAAACTATTTCCTTGAATTTTTTTGTGTGCTTTGTGTATGATTGCATAAAACATAAGACAATTAAATCTAGACTTTTTTCTTTGAAATTTAGGTTTCTTTCCAACTTGGCTGCAGTCAAAAAACATAACAATCAGAGTAGTTATACCACTTAAGTTTTATTACAACATTGTCTCCAAGTTACAAACCACACATCTTCTCAGCTACAAAAATGCACAGAACTGTGCTGGTTTTAACATACTGTGGACTCATACAATGGCAATGAAATAAATTTACATAACAATCCACAACATAATGTGCCAGTACCATGTGTATGCATTTAAAAGACCAGGGTGCCTCTATCAGTCACCAGTGTGTTACTTGTTTGAAAACTGTTTTCCTATTTGCACAACATAAAAAGACAAGAAAAAAAAAAACTGTATACTGTACAGCCTCTTACCATGTTTTTTACTTTTGGTTAAAAAGACATTCTAGCATTCTTTTTATGGATAGGTAAATGTTGGAGGCCCCTTAGAGGCATTTTGCACAGAAATAAAAGACAGAGTCAGACTGCATTTGCTGAAGTTGGTGAGAATTGCCTCAAGTCTCTGTGCATTCATTCATTCATTCATTCATTCATTCATTCATTCATTCATTCACAGAGGCAGAAAGCAGGCAGGAGTTCAAACACATCTGCCAGTCTGAAGCAAACACTTTGTGTACACCCACTGGAATCATTTAAGTATCTGACTGCTCTGTTCATTGCGTTTTGCCCACATGCATACACATGTTCTATGTTCTGCATACAGTAACATGACCTGTATTTATTAGAGGTAGGGTTTGTCCCCGACGACACTCAAAAGCTCTTACCTTCATCACAATAAGATTAAACACACACACGCAAGAAAAAAAAAAATAGAAAAATAGAATAATAAAAAAACTGAGACAAAATAAAATGCAATTCAAAAAGAAAAATAAGAAAAAAACAAAACAAAAACAAAATAAGAAAAATATCAAAGTCAGTGAGATGCTCTTGGTCCAGTCTGTGTTACATTTACAAGCCCCAGTTTCTCTGCTTCAGCACCAGAGTTGTTACTACTTTCTATACTGCATGGATCACGGCTACCTTAAAACTTGACGTCAGACGACGAGGGTGCTTGCACGGTCGCTGACGCTTCCACGACCATCTTGTCTAAGTCAGCATTTGTGAGAAACGTACTGAGGAAATGTGATCCCCTTATTTGCTACACTTGTAATGTTGTTTTCCCACCATTTCAGATTTCAGCGTTGATGCTAAATGTTGATCTCAGAGTCAAACACTGTTTGGACCAACAGCTTTCACAGTAGTCAAGGATCCTTATTGCTGCACACGCACACCTGCAGAGGCTTATGACTAGTCGCTTAAAATATGATAATTATAAATATATATATTTAGATATATATATTAAAAAAAAGGTTTGTAAAAGAAATAAATGCTACTGTTTAATCTATTTTTCTCTCCAAAAAATGGATTATTAAGAAAATAAAATGTCTGAAAAGAGTATTTGTATGTGTGTAGCAGGGGACCCCTGTAGCTTTGCTAAAGCATACTTTTTTTTTTTGTCCTAAAAGCAGATTTATGCTCTAGTGTGGCACCATTTTGACAGAACTCTACTCAAGAATTTCCCCAATATGGATTCCAAAAGTCTGAATAAAATTCCCACAAATCTTCAGCTTTGGGTCTCAGATTTTTTTTATATATGTGCAAAAAAAGGTTTCTGAAGCTGATTGTGTAACATTAAAATTTGCTTTACAAAAATATTTCGAAAGCCTCTTCATCTGTGATTATGCCCACACTTTAGCACATGTGCCATATTTAGGAGAGGCCAGCATCACTTTGTTATCAAACTCAGCCTGAAAGTGACTTAAAATGTCCTGAAAAGCTTAGACTCAAATATATATGTGAAGTGTTAATATATTATCCTATAGCTGTACTTGTTTGGCTTTAGCTTTATAAAACTATTCTAGATATGCTACCTAGTAAAAATAAATAATAAACTGTAATGAATAGATTCTATGCATCAGATTGTCACCATTTGAAATGATTACACTCAGCATTCATGTCATTCTGTTGGCTGCCGGGATAAGTGCTAACACTGCTGCACACGCTGATGCTTTGAACGCTCAAAGAGAGTGGTAACATTCAAACCTATCCTTCTGACACTCACTTGCATCCTCCAGTGAGCTCAACAACCACTATACGTCAACCCTGATGGGAAAACAACAGGTATGCTGGGATTTGAAGGCTTTCAATGGGATCATGTGGTGAGTCAAGAAAACACAAACATGATGTGGGACTGCACAGTATTACAACAGTGATTCTGGATGGCTCAATCAGAATATATCTAGGCAGTTTTGACAGTTGTTTTGTAAAAAATATCTTTCTTAAAAATTAATTACATTAACCTGTTTCGAGGTCCATTTGCCATTAACTTGATCTCTTTCTGGGAAACGTCCGGCCTCTGACAGGAAATAGTTGAATAAAAACCTGTATGAGGTAAGTCATTGACAGTCTCTTTGTGTGTAAGATGGAAAAAATACTACATGTGAGTCATGCCTATAAAACCCACATAAATCCCCTCTTGGGGTAAACGAAGAACTGTACTCCAGTAGTACACTTACTACCAGCACACACACAATTAACACACCAACGGCACATACCCTCATAACCATCAAATTGGCAACATAGACCCCAGCTTGTTGTGTGCATGTGTGTGTTTGTCAAGATGCCCAGCCACAGATCCATCACATCCGTATGTATGTGTGCATCATAAGGGCTCATGTTCTGGTTGATTGTCCACCAACTGGCTGTGTGTATACTCAGGAGCCAGAGTCTGGCTGAGGCCGAGGCTCCTCTGACTGGCTCTGGCTCTGGCCCTCTCTGGCTACGTCTTCACCCAGGTCTCCCATATCCATGTCTGGGAGATCCTCTTCAATGGGTGCAGCCGTCGTATCTTCACAGTAAACGCACTCCTGAACAAACACAAAAGCCAGTTTGGTTAATAAATCAGGATATTGTAGTGTTATGGTCCTTCTGTCTTCTGAGATAGACTGTGTTTGCTACAAACCTTCACATTTATAGCTGCTGGTAGACCTCCCCTCCTCATCCAGGGATGTTCCTCCACGAGCTCTCGCCGCTGGTCTGAGGTAAAGTGAGGCTGGCTCTTCTGCATCTGCCTCAGTCTCTCCTTGTCTTCTCGCAGAACCCTCTGAATGTCCCTGTTTACCCAGTGGTTAAAAGATGTATATGATGGTTGAGTGAATGAGATGAATGTTGAAGAAAAACTGAATTTTTTGAGCAGAACAAAAAAAAAAAAAGAAAAGAGGAAAACTTCAACTAAAACTCACCTGGATGGCATTTGATATGTCATCATGACCTTATCGTCAGCGTTGGCCATAAGCAGCCAGAGGGGCTCCTGTAGAACATATTTGATGAAGTGCTCCCCGTCTCCTTGAGCTGAGACTTTGGCCTGTGACTTGCCACCCTTAGAGCCTCCTTCGCTCCTCTTTTTTGCTTTCTCCTTGGGGTCATGTTCCAGAGAGTCAACACTGCCAAAGTATTTGCTGGTGTTGCTGCTTCCTACAAATAGTTTAAGAAGGATAGAGAAACAAAAGGAAAATCATGAAAATCTTTTCAGAAACCAGTAACAACATTAAACATGGTTTATACAGTGGGACAAAGCTTGGTTGTTCCTTAGCTGACCTGTTCTGCTGCCACTGGCTGAGGTTCGACAGCCGTTGCAGCCTGAGCCCGATGCAGAGCCTGATCCTGAGCCCATGGACCCAGATGTGGCTGATCCAGTGCCAGAGTGCGAGTCCTCCTGCTCCTGCAGCAGGATGTCCAGCAGGTCACAGGATGAGGAGTTACCATCACTGTGAGCCCCGTCACCTGGAGATTCAACCTGAGATTGAACCAGAGAATGTGTTACATTCTTCCCTCATATGCTGGCAGGCTTCAAATGGGGGTCTTGTTGGGGTCTCTTTCAGGCTATCTCACCTGTTGATGACTATCAATCTTGGCTGCACCACCATTCTTCTCCCCTGCAGCCCCTACTCCACCCGACACTGCTGCTGCAGAACTGCCTGGACCTCCGGCAGAGGGAGCAGTGCTGTCCTGACGTTCCACTGATCGCTGTCCCTCCTCCATTGTCAGCAAATTGAGCTGCAGGGGCGAGCTGCAGCGCGACTCAAACAGAGGAGGGGATGTAGTGGGTTCCCGTGCTCCAGAGGCAGGAGTGGAAGATCGCGAGGCTGCACCCTCTCTGGGCTCGACTGCAGGGTTTTTAGAGAGCTCAGGGGGTATGGTGTAGGTGAAATGTTGAGGTGGATAAGGAGCCTGAGCTACAAACTGAGTCTGCACTGTGAAAGAAGGCTGGGCAGCGAATGGCTGCTGAGTAGTGTATGCAGTCTGAGGTGCCTGGAAAGGCTGCTGGGTAGTGTAGGGGGTCTGAGCAGCCTGGAATGGCTGTGGGGAAGAAAAGGCAGTCTGCACAGGGTATGGCTGCTGGTTTGAGAAGGTCGGCTGTGTTTGCATGGTGTAGGCTTGCTGGGGACCCTGAAAGGGCTGCTGGGTAGCGTACGCAGGTTGTGTCTGAGCCTGCTCAGGGTAAAAAGCTGGTCTTGGCGCAGCTCCCAGCTGGCCTATCTGACCTATCTGTCCTATTTGGGGGAAAAGGTAATTTGGCAGCACAAGAGCCACCACAGGTGTAACAATCGGTGGAGGGAATGGAGTGGTGGCAGGTGGAGCTTGGGTGTTCTGCCCTTCTCCGAAGCCAAGTGAGAGAGAAGGATCAGGGTGGGCGGCTTGAGCTGGAGCAGCAGGTGTTGGGGGGTACAGTGGATATGCAGGCACCATGGTGGGGTAGGAGACATTAAAAGCTGACTGGGATGCTTCTGATGGGGACCAGGAGGTCTGGTTGAGACCCTGGAGAGGGGGCCGGGGTCTGCGGTTAGAGACAGCACTGTCTGATGATTCAGGATGCTTCATTCGCGGCTTCTTGGATTTCCTGTTGCGGCTGCCTTTCTTGGCTGTCGTTTCAGGCCTGGCGGTGCCCTGCTTGGCTGCACCTCGTAGACCCGACGATTCTGAGAAGAAGTGAGAAAACAGTTTTTGTTTAACTGGAGAACAGGTATGTTGTTGTGACTGAACAGGAAGCCAAACAATTATGCTGACTACTTCTTAGCATCTAATTTAGCAGCTGCACATGCAGCTTCATAATATTTATAAGTCCTAGAAAACTATCTTGCTTCCCACAAAACTGAACAAAAGCACAATTCTTCATTTAAGTAGTTTAAGTTCATCAGTTCAGCCACATAATTTCTGCTCCACTAGCATCATTTGTCATTTTATTCCAAACATAGAAATACTTTCAATCTCACAATTTGTGCATTTAAGTCAGAGACCTTGGTTTTATGGTGGAACTGCCCACTCTGGGTGTAAGGTGAGGATGTGTTTATGGTTTAAAATGTTCAAGTGCAGCAGAAAATATACGAGTAAGTATAAGCAATTCAAACCATACATACCTTCAGCGTTGGCTGGGCCTCTCTGCTTGTGCAGATATGAGGAGCATTCCTTCTGAAAGCTCTTTGCATTGCGCAGCTCTCGACAGCGGTTCAAGAAGGCCTGCTCCTCTTTCTGTGTGTGTGCTGCCAGCACCTGCTTTGTCAGTCCCAACCTTTTGTAGGCCTCCTTTTCTTGGCTGGGAGGAGACACCATACTGACAGGCAGGGCGGGGGGTGCTGGGCTCTCTGCAACATCCTCTATTATCTCTGTAACACAAAAGCCGTGTCATAAACATCAAACACAACTTACTCTTCCAGTGTTTATATAAAAATACTCCCATAATCCAAGTGTGTTCGGTATCTCCTTGCAGATTTAGGAACTCACCTGACTCCGGCTGAGGCTTCTTGTCTCCCACGTGAACGATGGTGCTACTGTAGCTGCACTGTGAGGTGATTGACACAACGCTCTCAGCTTTACTGGGCAGAGTGAGGGGTGCCAGGGTACCCCCAACCACAGCAGCAGCTGTCCCAGATGGGGGCTTCTTAGGTGCTTTTATGTTTGACAGGCCTGGCTGCGTGTCTAGCATCAAAGAATCTGGATGAGGAAAAATGATCTTGTTAGCTACACCCTGTAGATGATTAGAGTTTAGCTGAGTAAAGCTAATGAACCCAATTACTTCAGTGTGAAGAGAGGGACAGATCTAAATCCACAAATCATGTGCAGAGATGCAATAAATCATACCTGTGTGTGTATCCTGAGGCACTTGCATACTATCTTCTGAGCCCCTCTTGTCATCATCTGAGTTCGACGAAGTGGTGTTTGAGGAGAACTGGTATTTCCTTTTCACTGTAATGGGAATATTACAACTCTCCAGATACCTACAAAAATGTTTTTAGAAGAGACAGATCATGAATCTCAAGCATACAGCGATGAGTAATCATCATTCATGAATACAAGTCACAGGCATTTACCTAATGACACTATCAAGGCAGCTGATCTGCTGGTAGGAGCAGACAGTCTGGTCTTTGTAGCTGAAGTCCTCCATGCTGGCTGCAGTGCTGTCTCTGCCTTGCATGTGGTCCTTCACACGCACCCCTGAACTTTTGTGAGTTGCTGAAGCTGGATAGACAGGGACACACGCATGCAGCCAGGTATGTTTCATCAGAACATCTTTCTTGTACAACATATGTGTAACATTTAGCCTAAAAGAGTCTTGTGTGAAAATGTGCTTGTTTTTCTATTATTGTCTCAATCTTGTGCTTGAGGAGCCCTAATTAAGAGGCTAATACATGTTACAACATAGCTGCTCCCTGCATTGAACTCCCAGTAAAAGTGACAAGAGACTCTTTCCAGTTAATCTGGATTAAAACACAGGATGTCAACACATCTCTCAGCACATTTGTGTTTCTACCTGATTATGTTGTATTGCAGTCTGTATATGAAGTCTTGACCCCTGCCTCAAACATGTACTACATTTGCATATACATATTATATGTATATTATATTATATTTTATTAATATTTATATATTCTACTTTGAGTTAAAATTATATTCTAGGTTAATTTGTTGAACTTAAAAATAGTACTATGATTATTAATTTTTCAAAGCATCTGTTTAGGAGACCACCCTTCTCACGGAAGGAAAATGTAATAGGGCTCCTTATAGGTCATAAATAAGGTTAAGAGGTAGCTTAGCTTACATTTACCATCTCTTTAGTTATCTGTGTTTATTGTTTCTGATGGTTATATTGTTTCTTTAATGTGAGCGTGTACTTGTATATGTTTCATGCATATTACTGCATGTGTACTGCAACTACATCTGCTCTGAGTTGCCGTTTGTGTTGGATGGGATATTCAGGTTCCATCTCTTGGACAAATAAAGGCTAAATAAAGTTAAGTGAAGCTGAACTCACCATCAGCGTTCCTCTTCTGCTCATGTTTGGATGGCCATGGAGATGAGGAGCGCAAGCTAGCCTGAGCATCCTGGTTCTTCTGCATGTGGACTCCTTTACAAATTTCTTGGAAAGTCCTGGAGGGCTTGGTCTTGCCCGTTTCTTCTGCTGCATTCCCAGCTGTGATGTTCCCATTACTTTCACTGGACGAGCTGATGTTCACCTGTTGTTCATGGGAACCATTGCTGCCATGGCTACCGTAGCCACTGGAGCCCATATTGTGGACGGGCTGGGGAGAAAGAGATTGTTAAAGGAAGGGTCAGACACCTCCTGCATAATTAGTCAACTTGAGTGTGATTGTTTTTGCATACTTGGAGGAGCAGCCTGTGGATCTGTTCGCTGATTTCCTGGATGTCTGAATCGATCATCTTCCCCCCATGGAAAGCTGGTGCCGCAAAAACATCTTCGTTGACAGGACCCCTAAAACACAAATGTGCGCCGCTGTCATCCATCGTGTTCAAATGAATTATCAAAAGTCTAATTAAAAAATGAAAACAACAACTGTGAAATACTCACATGCGGACTTTGTGCCTGCCAATAACGAAGGAGACTTTGCGGCTCCAAGGATTGACAAAGCTAGACCAGCTGGTGTCAATGGTGATGTACTCGCCATTTCTTGCACAAAAACGGATTGAGGAATGGTCAAATGGCTGACCAGCATACTGCAGAACTGTTGAAACAGAAGAGTGACAGAGAGCATGACATAAAAGATTACAGAATTATATCATTGCTGTGATGACTAAAGATTTTTTTTTTAAATCACTAATATATTATATTTCAAGAACTGTTTCTGAGAAAAAGGTTCTCACTCTTGCGATGTACAGCCAGCAACAAGGGTCGGTCACTTGGATGCAGATTGAGCAGCACAGGTGTCCCAATGAGATCCTGGGGGAGGTAGCCCAACAGTGGCACTGCTCTGTTCAAGAAATATCAATTAATTTTGTAAAAAGCAGTGCACACAGGACAAAAATGCTTCTGTTAGGGCTACCTACCTTTCATCTACATCCTGGAACACACAATTAGGTGTGTGTGTAGTGGTGAAGATCCGCTTGTCAGGAGGGATTCTAGGTGCTGAGTGGAGGACAGAAAAGACATGATCAGACATGCAAATAATACCAATAATAATAACAATGATAATAATAATGTAATAACATTACCACAGCATAAAAAGAAAAATACTTTTTGCAGTAAATAGTTTAATCTATTATGGTATTCAATTAAGGACATACAAAAAAAGAAAGAAAAAAACAAGTGATACAAACCAACTGGATTAAAGCATGAGAGAAAGTCCACACTACTCCAAAAATTCCACCTTTAACTAAAAATATTGATCTCTCACTTCACTTTCTTCAGTGTTCTATGATTTGTGAGCCACATACAAGCTCTTTGAGTGGTTAACAAGACTAGAAAAGTTGGAGAAATGTGATAAAAGAGCACTAAACTACTAAGTAAGACAATTAACTGATAGAAATTTGTGCAAAAGTAATTTCCCTCTGCTTTCATTGTTAGGTAGATCACTTTACACGGAAATCACTTTATTCTAGTTATTAAAGAAAACTTTCAGTATGAAGTAAACTGCTTAAACACTTAAATGGTATTTATGTGTCCCCAGTTCTCACCTTCGTATCCAGAGTGTACCCTCTCAGCCAGCAGGAGACAGCAGAACTGCTCCTCAGCCAGTTCAGCATCCTGGACTTTCATCAGGTACGGAGTCATGCGGAACGGGTAATACTGGAGATCCCCCTCGTGCTCCTTACCTCCGCTGCAACACAAATGCACTACTGTAATGCAGTCTCACATTACTGCAGCATTACATGAATGTCTTCAAATTAAAATCAATTTACCTGAATTTTATCATTATTTACCATATCATTATTAGTTACCTTTACCTTAAGCTAAACCTTATTTAAGTCGTGTACTACATAAAACTGAATACTAGATTAAATTCCGAAAGCCCTGTTGAAATAACACAAGTAGTGGTTATGCTACATCTGTCCACTAGATGGAGATGCAGCTCAGAGGACCACAGCTGATGACACCCTCTCCCCCCTCGTCATTCTCAGCTCTGGGCTGACTCAGAGCTGGTTTGAGCAGGAAACTCAGGATCACAGAAAAAACATAAGAAAAACCTCCTGGCCACTGTTACTCACCTGATGCGGCAAAAGAAGGACTTCTCCTGCATGCACTCCGTGGGAGACGACTCTGAGAGAGACATGGGGAAAGTGTGATGAATATATCATCAAGTGATTTAACTTGACCACTTCCGATTTGTTCAGCAGTGTTCAGTGCATCTCATCCAGAAGAAAATGACATATGAATGCCAAGAGGAGCTATAAAATTATAAGCGGAAGTAATGATTTAGCATTGTCATGGGCACAGAGCAAGTTTTATGTAAAAACATAGTTCCTTTTTACTTTTGAGAGCTTTCATGCCACTGCTTTTATATAACTGAAATTAACTCTCAATGACAAAATAACACTGAAGCAGAGCGAAATACCCCAAACATGAGAACGACTGGAGAAGCAACACATGATCTGATAATTCAAATGTCAGAATAGTTTTCAGGTGATTTAAATCAGTGTTCTTCAACCCTGATCCTCAGGGCCCACTACCCTAGATATTTTAGATGTTTCCCTGCTCAAACACACCTGGCTGTAATCAGTGGGTCATTGACAGACTTGTGCAAACCTTCAACTGAAGCTAATGGCCATCCAATCAGGTGTGACAAGGCAGGGAAACATCTAAAACATGCAGGACAGTGGGCCCTGAGGACCAGGGTTGAAGACCACTGATTTAAATGACAGAAAACACAAGAAACCCTGCTCTGAGAATCATAAAAGAAGTTACAATGGTTTTTTGATGCTAATAAAGATTTTCAACAGTATATTTAATTGCAGAGTTGTTGTCTCGGTTGGAATGAAAGCGAACAGATGCACATTAAATAAAACAAAAAAAACCCTGTAATTTGGAGCCTTTCACTGCTGCAATATGTGACTGAATCTTCAGGAAACATTCGACAGCTCCGTGTGTAGGCGTGCATTTATTAATGTGTGACTGAGCATGTTAATGAAATATGTGCAATGCGCTTATGAGCATGTGTTTGGCTGGCTCTTGTGAATGAAATAGATCCATGTGCATGTGCATGTGACATGGGTAGTGGTTCATGTGCATTTGCAACGTGCACACTTTTGAAGATGAAGGTCTGCAGTTTAAAATTGGAGGTGAAAATAAACAGAAAATGCGCATATTCAGTAAGGGTACCTACCTGCTCCGGTGCACATGCTCCAGGATGGCAGGCGGTAGGGTGTGGTGAAGCTGTAGAACACGCTGACGTCCTGAGGTGTCAGGAACTCCACAAACTTGGCATTTTTGAAAACTTCTTGCTTACAGTTCAAGATGGATGCCGCCTGGTCCGAGATGTAAACAATCTTCCCCGTGATGAGTGACACAGCAACAGCAAATATATCCTACAAATGCGATTAAAGACAAAGCATTAATGAGACACTGAATTAGTCTATGGGTATGATGGAGTGCTCTGCAACATGTTCTTGGTGTGACCCTGCTGGTCAGCTGGGACCCTGACATGACCCAGCTTGTGTGTGTGTGAACATAAATGGGTTTTGAGAAAATATGATGTGAGCAAGGACAATACACAATTAAGAATCTTTTAATACTGTTGTTTTGACTTTGAAGCAACTGAAATTCAACTTCGTCCCTTCTTACTTAACTGCTTTTTAATGGGAGAAAAAACTGACACTTACAGTGTTTTTTAGGGTGTATTCCGAGGTGATGGTGTTAATCTCCTCAATGGTGTAAGATGATACATCGAAACTAGATGGCTGACTGTCATTAATCATCAGCATCTGATAGTATTCTTCATTGGCTGCAAAAACAAAAAAAAAACACGCAGGTGTCGATAAGCAAATCAGATAACCAAATTATTTTTCACAGAAAAAAATAGCCTGCACATTTAAATGATGTGAATGAATATGGTAAGAGAGCCAATGTAAAGAAGCCATACCTTTGACCTGTTTGATACATCGCAGCGCATACTTGAGCGTGTTGACAGTGTTGGACTTGCCCTTGCTCCTCTTTTCTGAAGGCAAGTGCATCTTCAGCTCTTTGAGAGTCTTAAAGAGCTCCTTCTGTGTCTTCGCTTTGGCTGACTGTTCGCTGCTGTAGGACGTTACAGAGACAGATACACATGCCTCAGAAATGACATGGTCTCACCAGTGATGTCACACTCTGCTTTCCAACATGGGGAACAGATACGAAGGGGCACATACAAGGACGACTGACTGACATTGACCAATCTAAAACCGTATGCAATATTGATAGGGTTATTACTGGATACTAACCTGCAGCCACTGGTTGAAGGGTTGTCCTGCTCTGAGCTCACCAGACTGAAGGCGTTGGAGCTGCTTGGCGGGGAGGGGCTGTGAGAATTGGAGCTGTAACCACCAAAAACATGTCATGTTATCAAAGATGGTGTTTGGAAAACCACAAAATGTAGCATAATAAAGAACAGTTACACTGTAAACACAAAAGGCAAAACATTTCACTGAGTCAAGGTAACAGTGAGTAGAATGACCCATCCCACCCATCCTTACTGACTACATAGACAATTTCTTGGCAGGTATCTGTTTTTTGCATCTTTCTCTAACAGTGGAGAGATGTTGCACAGAAAGAGATTTGGTTAGTGAAAGAACATACTGTCTTTCTGGGAGCCATGTGACTCCAAGATTCAATTCATGTACAGCTCTGTCATCCACAACTGTAACTATGTTCCCAACAACATTATCCTTAGGTTCTTACTGGGAGAATATTCAACAGAAGATAACTCACAAAGCGTTGCCCTCTGTTTAAACTGTTTTTTCACTGGAAATTAAAATGCATGGTTAAGGTGTTGATTTTGTCGTGACCTAGCTTATAAGTCACGACATAAAAGAGGGATATGCTTGCTAACCAAATATTAATTTATTTCAACCAAACATTAATGCAACAAACTGAGCCCTTTTCAACTGGCCTTGACCAAAAGAAGTGAATGACAAGTGTAAAAAACACACAATAAAAACTGTGCTAAAACCTAAACCAGGAACAAAAATTAGTTTTGGTTTAGCGCATTTCAAAATATTAAAAAGAAAAAAAGAGAGATGAGTAAATGAGAACTGTGTAAATTCTTTTTAGATACCATCGGTTGGAAATCTGTGTGATTTATAAAATACAGATTTTCTTTTGCATCCTAAGACTTGAACTGCAGTTTTTTTCCTTAAAAGGATCTAGCGTGTGCAGTAACAGCAGCCCAGTAGTGCAGTGGTCTGCTCTGTTGCTTCACAAATGGCTGGTGTCTGTCTGTATAGTCCTCATGTTGTGCAAACTGTACTAAATTAAATGAGGGTTAGTATATAGAGGATGATTAGGTGGCAAGGTGAGATACTCCAGTTTTTGGATTGGTTTAATTTATATCACCAAGTGTGTTTTTCTTTTTCTTTTTAATGCTTCTTTTAATTTCCAAAGAAAGGGAAGGGGGGGAAAAAAAAAAAGCCAAGCTTGAAAAAGCAGACGTTTGCCAGTTTGATTCACAGGTCCTTCATTGGCAAGACAATGAACCCCACATTTCTCACAATATGTACACTGTTGAAATTGTTGTTTTTTTTGTTGGAAAGATATTGTTATTTGAACAAAGAACTTCCATTTTTTTTATTTTACATGACAGAAATAAATCAGGATTGACACTGCTCTCGAACAGTTAAAGAGACCAGGTGAGGACTGGTCCATTGTTGGATTTAAATTAAAGTCAACACCGATCACAAGTTGACCTTCTACTAGTGCAAATTCTAATATCAAATCATTGAAGACAGAAGCATCATCATGATTTGGGCCGTATACACTAACTAGCCTGATCCCATTCAACTCACAGTTGACTAAAATAAATCTGTCATTATAATCTTTTTCTGCTTATAACAATTTGAACTTCAATTTTTTTGTGAATTAATACAGCAACTCCCCTTGCTTATGTTGTGAAAGAAGAATGATAGATGGAAATATTAATGCATGATGTCCTCAGCAGAAAAGTTGGCTGTGTCAAGATACGTGTACCTGAATTGTCAGTTTAGCACCCAACCAATAAACATTTAAGTGTGTCCAACAGAAAAGGTATTGGTTAGAATAACAGTTATAACAATAACTCCTCCATAAAAACAAACAACAACTGGGCAACTCTATAATGTGAAACTTATGTGATTCTCAGTGATCTGGTGTGCACTTGAGTAAAAGTTAAAGTTAAAATTGTTTTGTCCATTTATTTTTGCCCTGCCAGCTAAGCCCGGACAGGAGTCACCCAGAGTGCAAAGTGCCAGGGCCCCACGCTTGTCCCTTCATTATAATCGGAGAGAAGGCACTCAATTGTCATTGTCCATAGTTTTCAAATAATCCACTGCTGCGGTCGGTGTGGTAAATAATTTGGTGTTCCCCTTGGTGTGTAATCTGGAGTTTTCATCTCAATGTGCGCGGTAGCGTCTTTTATGTCGTCTTTGTTATCAATATCTGTCCCTCCATCTCCTCGACTTGGTCAGCTAACATTGAAAGTGTTGTTTCAATTTTAGTTAATGAGGATTGGATGGTGGTTGCTTTAATGTTTATCTGCATTGGCAGCTCTTCTTTGCTTTAACGAATGGCCGACAAGACCATCTTGTGGGAGAGTTTTTCGCTTTCTCCAGAATCAGTCGCCATCTTGGCATGGTCTGGCTGTACTTTCAGTCAACGACGGGAGTGTCTTTCTTTCCCCTTAAGTTATACTGTGCCATAAACCACTATTAAACAAGGTTTACATAAAGTTTCCAAAGTGTGGTTTTAGCAAAATATGAAAAACAAACAGCAAAATATGTGTAACTATTGAGGTTGGCCCCGGGAGCTCACCCTTGCATGTCCTGCCTCTACGGCTGCCAACTGGAACTCTGACACTGACATAATTGTAAAGACAAAAAGCGCTGTGCATATATAAAATAAGATACCCTATCCAAGTGTTAGTGGAAAAAAAAATACAATGTAAAGAACTGTGGAATCTATCTGATGTTATGAGGCACTATTCAGGTGTGGACCATTTAACATTTACCTCTGAGAATGACTCAGTCCACCATGACTCAAATAGGAAAAAATGACTGTTCAACATCTCCAACAAACCTCACTTCCGTGACCTAAATGGTATGGTTCCCCACAGTGAAGAGAAAAAACAAAACAACAACACTCATTTGCTATGATTCAGTGCATCTGGTGGTTCCTCACCTCTTATTGCTCCCTGAAGACTCCATAAGAGCGGAATCCTTGCCATTTCCATTCAAGCTTCCCACAGATTCATTACCATGGGACTCATTGCCATGCGACTCATTACCATGGGATTCTGTCCCACTCCCACTTGAGCCACTTCCACCCATCTCTACATCCTCATGTAAAGGTGGCCGTTGTCGCTTCCTGTCATCATGGGGGGAGCCCATTGAGGCTACGTGCTCATGGCTGCTGTCACTGCCTTCAGAGGCCAATCCTAACTCGGGTTCAAGTTCTACCCCGTCCTGCCCACCACAACCTTCGTTGTAACTGCTGGCCATATGGTGAAGTTGGCTCATGGAGCTGCAGAGAGGGCCCTGATCGTCCTCAGCCTGGAAGCCAACCCTTTCCCGGTTCCTTTCCAGCCCGTCCAGAGTTGAGAACCGGTAGTGCTTTGGATCACTGTCCTCAGACATAGGAGGGGCCAAAGGGAAATGGATGAGCGATTAAGTTATCTTCCACATGGCATTACCATGAGGTGTGTGACACTGGGACGAAAATGGAGCTGATGTCTCATGTGCAGGAGAGTGATCTGAAGGAAGAAAATAGAGGAAGTTAAATTACTCATCCAAGCATTTTACAATACAGTGCACCTCTACAGATGGCTGATGGATAGTAAAGAAAGAGCTCTAAAATTAGAAGCAATCAATATGGATTAAGACATCAAAACTACAGCGACCACACCTTTGATGTGATCAGCTGGCCTTCCATCTCAATCCATCACTAACAGAAAGGCACAACAACAGAGGTAAAGTGAACTTGTGAACTGACAACACACACACACAAAGACTGCACAGTAAACAGGCCTTTGTTTGCCCTTTCCAGGGGGATTTAAGCCTCAGATGACTGTGGTCCCTTTCAAATTTTCAAAGAGCTCTGAACATAAAAGGTGAGACTAGATAATAAAGATGCAGCATAGGAGACACAAGTCAGACAAACAATATATATGCACCTTATACATGTCATCAGGTCTGATCTGAATATTGAAACAAAATGATTTTAGATGTTAAATGTTCAAGTTTTCAACTCTCTTACTCTCTGCAGGAGAGGTAAGATATTATTTAATAAGTAGATAGGAGGAAAACCTCCAGCCTGAACTGATCTCCAGGGAAGAAATAGCTGCTCCAAACATGTTAAATCAAAGATACAGATCCTACACAATCAAATGAATGCTTTTTCCATTCACATGGACTGCATTTGTACAGCACTTTTTTAGTCTTGTTGAACATTCACAGCCCTTCCCACTACAAGCTACATTCAGCCATTCAAACAGCAGTCTCAGACTCTAAATCACACATCGACAAAGGCATCATTACGCGGCTTCAGTGTCTCACCCAAGAACACTTGGATACATGATCTATGAGACCAGGAATCAACCAACTTTCAGCTTGACAAATAACTGCTCTACCTCCAGAACCACAGCTGTTCACATTTCTAAATCATACAGTTGACCTCATTTAATACATTGTTAAACATAATAAGTGTTTTAATAATATTACACTTACATAATGGGTTTTAGATAACTTGTGAAACTGTTAGTCAAGTCATGGTATGTTGAAAACAGAGAAGCCACCTGCTAAATGCCAGATGATTTTTACTTATTGATGAAATCCCTTTGTTATGGGATGAACAGTAGGAGTATTCAGATGATCTGCTTGTAAAAGGATATATATATTATCTAAAAGAAACCTAATAAAAACACACTACATGTACAACAAATTTCATCTACTGCCCCCACCACACCAGAATAGGAGGGGATAAGAGCTATTTATGTCTGTGAAGGCCAAAAAGGAAATACCGGCAACATGTACTGAAGCCAAATCTAAGCAGTTTCACTTTTTCCTGCTACCGAGTATCAGGTTGCAGCTATTTATGTAAGTGTGCACATTCAGCAGCTTGACTATTCTTCGCTCTTTACATAAGCAGCAGTTTTATGTAACTGCTACGTTTCAAGAAGGTTTTTCATATTTTAAGATCTTCAAAAACTCCAGTAGGTCTTTAAACCACCCCCACATTCACGGTCACCTCTGGAGCTGACCCACTAGCAGGTTTATCTGTGGAAGAAGCCAAGCCATCTGACAGGACTTTCTATTGGCTACTGCAAAGGGCCAATCAGGAATGACTGAGGAGTGACAACAGGTTAATATGACATCAGCTGGTAGATGAGCACAAAGGCCAGACAGTATGTTAAAATCCTGTCAGTGGATACCCTGATTCATGCTTTCCTTGTGATTAAAAATAAAAACCCAATTAATGTTTCAGCTAAGGATAGAGCACTTATCACACAGGG
>JBAMYA010000005.1:16019664-16039709 GCA_037176975.1 Arrhamphus sclerolepis
GAAATTTTTATAAATATCCATACATTAGATTGTCCTTGCAGGCGTCCCCAATATCCCATCACTGGGTCTGAACTTTGAACTCATGTCCTTGTAATCTGAATCACTGTCCTCAAGCTCGACTGTTAATCAAGCTCCGCCACTGTTCTGCTCCAGATGTGGGAGTTCATGATAACAGCAGAAAGAGGGTATGTAACAATATGAAAAATGTGTATGTGATTAAGTTGTAACTCAGATATGTCTGACTGTGGGTGCATGTATGAACTTAGACCTGTCAAGCTTAAATTATATGTATGTATATTTATAAAAATTTCATTTATAGAAAGATGCACACATATGCTCACCTGAGGTCTAGATTTGCCTCTTTCCACAGAAGATCCATTAACCTCAAAATCTGCAGGGTCAACATATCTTGCCTTAGGTCTAGAAAATGAAAGGGAAGATGAAAATCTATTTTGAAAAGAAAACACTTATTTACTTAGAAGATAAGATTTTTTTTTTATTACAGATATTATACATGACTGAGGGTCTCTCAAGTCACCCACCACTCAGGCCCTTTTTCCCCATTTAAAAAACCTCCCACCCCACTTTTGATTCCTACCATCTCCGTTTTTGAAGATGATTCCCAGCGTGTCTCCACCCATCAGCTTGTTGTTGTAAACAATCCAGAGAGGCTTCATTTTTGAGTCCATGTACCGACATTTCTCCACACTGATGGAAGGATGACAGAAGAAAGTTCATGATCGGACACTTGGACTTATCTGCTTCCTGTCAGGGGAGGGATTCTACTAAGAATAGAGGTGTCATCTTACTTAATGTCGGAGAGCAGGATGTTGGGGTTGAGAGGGGATCGCAGGTCTGAGAGCGTCTCTGAGTAGCCACTTTGTCTTAAACACGTCATCATGGCCTCCTTGGTCAACATTGCCTCCTTGGTTTTACTCCGAGCATTCTTAATGGTTCCCAGTTTGATTAACTCGTTGACTGACTTTAGCTTACTGAGGGCTTCCACCTGGTAAAGAGATCCATATAAAAAAGAAAGATCAAAACATTTAAATGGTGCAGAAACATTTTACTATTTATTTGTTACCAACAAATTAACTCCACAAACGAAGCATTGTTGCCGACAGCCTGAACACACTCTTTAAGAAGACAATGTACATGTTTCAGGCAACAGGAAAGTGGTCTGATAAATGACAAGGAAGTGGCAGGATGTGTCCGAAGAAGTGACTGTCAAAACCAGCACTGCAGAGGTCAAACTTTAGAGGGCCGGATGGTGACAATACTGTCACAATAACAGGTCAATGAAAGCCCTAAATTGAACCCTTGTCAGAGTCAATAATAACCCAGCACTATTCTAAAATTATCAGATTGCATGGCCTGGACTTAAATAAAAAAAAACAAACAAGAGTTAACTGCAGTATGATTTATAAGAAGGAAAAATCTATGATACAACTGTGTAATGGTTGAAAGACAAAACAAAATTTAGAGTAAATATTCTACAACCTTTGGTTAAAGAGTTGGGGATGCTCAAGGGACTTTTAAATAAATAAAGCAGGTATTTTAGTTGCTTGCCTGTTTCTTTAGAACCTCAATATGAGGAATGCAGCCTCTACAGTAGGCTTCCAGGATGAGGGCAAACTGGACTGAAACTGCTGGCATGTGGATCTCTGACCTATAGAGCAACAGACAGGAAAAATAAACAAATAAATAAATATTTTTCCCTTTCTTTTCTTTCTTGCCCCTCAATGTGCAGTTGTTCAGTGTGCATGTTCTCATGGACACAAAGACACACACCGTAGATGCCAGAAGAGGAAGTGTCCAATCTTGCGATTTCCTTGAGCACGTTCCAGCAGAAAGTGAGTGAGGGCGCAGTCGTAGTAGGGCTCATAACGCAACACCTGCACCAACTGTAGCAGGTACTGCGACAGTTCCTCATCACTGACGGGGAAGAAAGGAAACAGGAACAGAGAGAGAGAAGTGTAAGAGAACATTTGTGAAAAGCTGTTTTCTAGCAATGATTTCATAATGATGTGTAAAAAGAGGGAAAAGAAGCAAACTGACAGCACTATCTTCTACCAAGCATTCTAGACATAAAGAAGCAAAATAAATGTCACTGAGTGTGCTGAGTAACTGGAAACAAATGTCGAGAATCACAGATCCATGTATTTACCTCATATCACGCAGACAGCGTACAGCATACTCTCTGACATACTGGTCAGGGTAGTTGAAGTCAAGAAGCTCCAGAGCATCTCTTGGACTCAGTTTGGGCCAAATCTGAAGCAGTGCCTGCAGCTGACACACACAACGAATGCAGAGATATTCAGAAACTAATAAGCTACAGATGTAGTTTGGATTTTCTGAGTGAATATATTAAAGTAAATTTAATGTGACACTAACAAAACATTTATTGCTTTGAGGTGCACTAAAGTTTGCTTTGTGCAACCTGTCCATCACAGGTTAACAATCACTTTGGTAAACTCACACTGCAACTGCCTTTCTACTTCTAAAACAAAGCGCTAAGTGCATCAATATGCAGGCTACCACTTAAAAGTCCCATTTTTTGTTGTACTTACCTTTGAAAAGGATTGTTTATTCAAGAAAGAATGTTTTGTATATGCGTAGTCTGTTAGTGATGGCTGTCAGTGTGACACAGAACCTTCCCATTCTCATATTCAGATGTATTGTTATCATATTAATACTGAACAAAATATCAGTAATTAGGATTTTAAGCAAAAGTGTGACACAGTCCACGTATGTAATTCATGTGGACTAGCATAATAAGTACATTAATAAGGAATTTTTTAAGGCAACATTTATGCCTGTATGGCTGAAAGGATTGTTTTTAAATTTTAAATACTGGATCATGCCTTTAAATTTAAAGTTAATTATTAGTATTAGTTAATTATTATTGGCTAGCTCCAATTTCTTTGCATATCACACTTAGCAGCTAGAATTTATAGGCTATAAACAGACCATTTAGTGGTAATATGTCTGTACAACATTGTGAAGGACTGATGAAAGTGACTTACCCTTCTCTTTGGATATAATAGACATTGCAGGGTAATGAAAACACACTAATTCCCCGTTTTATTATTTAAAACTGATGTTTACATGATTATAAATACATTACATTTCTGCTGCCAAACAGCTGAAATTAGTTTAATAACTTTAAAGCAGAGTTTTTCCTCATTTTTATCCAACTAAAATAACATTTCGATATTCAGTAAGTGACATTTGGAGGGGACCTTTAGGAAAACAGGATCACCTCTGCAGCACTAGGTTACAATGGCTAACCTGGGCCATGTCCTCGTGTTTGCTCCATTTGACCGAGAGTAGCAGCTTTGGTAACGACTGAGGAAAGTTCTCCCAGCAGTCGTAGCGTAGTGTCCAGATCAAATCCTTCTCGTTTTCACACAGCTGCGAGAGTGGATCACGCTCCATGATCTCCTTCAGCTCAATGTGGAACTTCTTACCACCACGACCCTGAGAGCAATGTTGAGGAAAAAAAGAGCAGTTGGTTGGGTTATGGAGGGTGAAGGTTATGTGTGGGTAGATGTAGCGAGGTAAAAGAGAAATCAAAGACGAGGCAAGATATGGAAGGAAATGAGAGTGAAGACGAGGAGCAGAAGTGGCTATAAAGAACCACAAGAGGGCGCATCAAACCATCTCCAAATCCCCACAAGCCCTTAATTCAAGCCAAGTAAATGGAAAAGCTAATATTAAATTAAGTACAAACAACTTTTTGTGATGTCTAATAAATGATGATAGACTTAATTTAAAGACCCAGGTGTGTAAATGTACACTGGCCTTTCATACACAGCTGCCTTACAGATGAATCATGATAGTGTTGAGTTATGTAGAACTTCACATTTAAGCAAAGAGACACAAGGCACACAAGAAAAATAAACACTTGCTTTTAGTTGGTGGGAATCCATAGTTTCACACAGATGAAAGTCATAGTAAAGCGCTCTGCACAGACATGCCCCGTGTGTCGCACTGGATTGCATAACCGGCAGTAACACACCCAGTCTTTAGTTGAGGGGTGTAGAGACACGAAAATGGACAACTAATCTTATTAGAGTCTTTAGTTTTCCAAAGGCCAAACGTTTACAATTGATTTCATAGGAAACTAGCAGCAGGTTTCTGCTCCTTTGAGGGAAAGGATCATTTTATGTTCAACAATAACAAACAAGCAAAAGATTTTCTGCCTTACGTGGTCTGCATTTCAATATATTTTGAACAACTGCAACCATTAAAGCATGCTCCCAAAATTATAGCTCATTGTACAATAACTACTGTAAAATAACTCACAATGGGTACACCATCAGTTGCTTTGGCGATCTCTGCAGCTTTTTCCAGTATCTACAAAAAAAAAGAAAAAAAAAGGTGAGTGCTCTAGGAGTAACCCACACAGACTCATCACTTCCAGCAAGAGTGCATTAAGCAAGTGAAGTATGTCCTGATCCTTTCATGCTAATAGCTACTTCAACCTAATCAGTAGCTACCATTATGAAAAGCACTCTGCAGTCATGTCTTAGAAAAGGGCCACCTTGGTTTCATCAACTTTTTCCATACTCAAGAGAAGTCTAAGTAGAGTGAGTATTGAGCATCGACATACATGTTTAGATGACTGCAGCAGTAATTACTTCACATGCTGTCTAACAATTCTAAGCACAAAGCGTTAGACAAATATGCGTCCATGGGATTAACTGAGAACAATAATGCACTGCATCTAACCTTGTCAAAAGGAGGAAAGATGACGGAGTGAGAGGAGTACTCTGGGAAGTGAATTTGCAGCGCTGTAGCATTCTCCGTGTACGGGTTGGTCTGCACAGTTCCTATTGGGTTCAGCATCTCTTCAAGTTCATCTGGGTAAGACACACACAAACTTTGTTGACATAAAAGAACTGCTGATGAAGCTCATTTAATCTTAGTTTAATTATTAAACACAATAAGATTAAAGCATGATTGTGTGTATACCAGGAAAGGAAGACCAGCAGTGCAGGATGATGTCTCCAGTCTTCAGCTGACCTTTGTAATCAAACACCATGGTGTTGACCCACGCTATGGGGTAGTGCTGGATCAAAAAATTAATTATTAGACAGTGTGGTATTTTTGGAGATAGATGAAAACTTTAGGCCCTTCTTTCACCCACTGTAAACTGCATGGTACAAACTTACCACTTTCCCTGCCTTGCGGATGGTCGGATACTTGTTTAAGTGAGGATTTTTTGTGGACTTCTGCTTTTTGACCTTATCCATGACAGCATAAATAGCAAAGCAGAGGCGGGTCATGCGTGGCAGATCGCTGACAGAGATGTCAAACTCCAATGTGCTGTCTTTCCATGTGTGGTCTGAGCGTCCACTACTTTCACTGCTCACCGCTGGTTTGCAGAGCAATTCTGTCCCATGAAAGAGCCCCGCCCTCACCTGGACCTGTGTATACAGGCATGCAATTACTTTTTACCTTGTGCTGAAACATGTTTTTTTTTTTAATGAGTAGCCTACAAATTACTATGCGTTACACATGGCAGAGCTGTGTTTGCAGGTTTTACAAGTGCAGTGACATGCTACTGGGAACATACCTAATGCCACTTCAGAAATGTTGACAAATCAAAAGTTTACCTTGGCGGTCTCCTCTGCATTCACTTTGATGCCTTTAACAAGGACTATCTTAAATGGGCTAGCCACGTTCCACACACATGTCTGGACTTGCTGAAGAGGAAAAAGTGAGAGTAGAGAGAGATTTTCTATGAGTGAGCAGGATTAGCATTATGCACAGTGAAAATATGCACAAAACTCTGCTTCTTCACACCCACCAGCTCCCTACATAGATACACAAACAAGAGAAAGGTCAGGCAGGTCAATCTGATGTCAAGCCAAGTGGATTTGCAAGGGTCAGCAGTCAGCAGAACAAACAACATCACATGACATCTAGAAACTATGAACATGACTAACCAGCACACTTGCTGCTTTTTGCTGCCTCTCTCTTTTTGTCTGCATGTTTACTTTAAAGTGCTTTAAAATGCTGAAGTGAGGGTGTATGTCATTTATACTATAGTCGCTTATCAGATATGGGATTATATTTTCATCTTTATCTAAAACTGAGAGAAGAAATCAGAGCTCCATGTACTAAAAGAAATAGTTTAAAAATAGAAAAAAGGAAATAAGTAAATAAATAGCCCACTCCCCTTTCTGCTCTGTCGTTCTCTTTGCCTTGTTGTTACCAACCATCGGTCACGTTTCCTACTGCACAACAACACCCATGTTCAGTTCATGTAAATAAATCTTACTTCCTGTCACAGATAGCCTCACTTCAAAAGCAAGCCTTTACTGCCTGGAGAGCATTAGCTTCTGTCTAGTTCCTGCTTTCTTATAATCACAAAGTTTATTATAAGAGTACTTCTTAGGCAGCTACTGAACTAATGCTTACAAAAAAAAGGAGACACCAACACAACATTCAGCAAATAATCCGGAAATGAGCAAATCTTCACAAAAGAAGCTTCTGTAAAACAGGAAATCCAGTAACAGAAATCACGTTTATTACCCTGGTGTCCTGGAGTTATTCAATAAAGCCTAGTAAGAAAAAGGTCATTCATCTCTGTGTGTTACCTCAGGATGAGAAAAAGCGGAAGAAAAAAAAAAAAATGAATTACCAGAAAACATAGGTGTTACATTAGTCCACATTTGAAACATTATGTTTGGAGGGGATAGCCTAAACTGGAATATTTTTCTGCTGATCAAAATAAGACAGGCTACATTAAACTCATTACAGAGATGATGTGTAGCAGCTAGTCTATTAATGACAACCAACAGCTACAATAAATATAACTAGTATTTTGAGACCAGGTTAATGGTGAAAATGGGGAATTCTGTGGTATAATTTGCTGAAGCACTGATAAATAATTAAGTGACAGAAGAGAAAACTGTTGCATCAATAGTGAAAACAATTATTTGATTGTGCCATAACTTACTAACTGTAAAATAAAAATTCTCAAAAGATATGAACAACTTGTGAAATAAAAGGTTATAACAGAATTATAATAACTACAGAGTGCCAATGATTAATGTCATGAGTCACAGCTGTCATTTGGTATTTATATTTCCAAACCACACATCAAAAGGACATAAAAAAAACCCTGCACAGCATCATGTACTTAAAGCACCAGGAGACTTTCTAACAACAGCCAATAAAATTGAGCCTCACATTTGAAATGTGCACACACTGAGCAGTGATGTCACTGTGCACCTGGAAGTTGCAGCAAGGAGCTGCTAATGTTCCCTGACACGTGGCAAATGCTGGCCCAGCGTTGTGGGCTTGCTCTGACACACTTTGAACACTAGCTTATAGAAGACAGGTGGCAAGCTGCCAAGTCCATGTTTACCCGTCACACCTGCTTCATTCTGCTCAGGTAAATCAGACTAAATAGAGGTGTTTCTGCTATTTTGGTGTAGGGGAAATCTAGTATAAACACTAGCGGATATTAGGTGTTATCTAGCGTACATAAGATCAGTGTGTGTATCAACACTGTAAATGAATTCTGTCTAAGCCTAATTTACATTTAAAATACACACTTAAAATTAATTTCCATTACTATACATTTGCTTGACTTAGAACAACCAGATGACTTCAATGTTAAGTGTTAAGAGAGCAGTTACACTGAATAAAAGCAGATGCTGGAGGGACATGAACATCAAAACAAAACCAAAAAAAAGAAGAAGAGAGAAGTAGATTCATTTACATTTGCTCTCTCAGTCATACATGTTACCGAGTCAGTTACTAACCGTGGGCGCCCTTCGCTTTGGAGGTAATGGTAAAGGAGGGTTGGAGGACTTGCGGGTAACCACCGCTCCAATGACAGACATTTCCTTATCAAACATGACCTTCACAGTGCTGGTGTGGACCAGGGTTAGGTGAAGAGGCTCCTTGGCTTGAAGGCATGTGCGGATGTGCTGTGCAAAAGACAGGACAACAGCATATTTTAGCTATGAAGCCATTTCTGGGGAGATGTAAAGGTCAAATAAACTGAGCTAAAGAAATACTTAAAAATAACAATTTATACAAGCCATAACAAATAAAATGTCTGTACAATATTTTAGCACACCACATACATAGGCAGACTTGCTTAATTTGGTTGTTTAGTGATTAATTAATCACAAAAATGCTAAATGCTCATTAAGTGCATTCTGTCCTTTGAGGAGGCTAACACACGAGACCAGTCTCCAGAGTATCCTGTCAGTAGTTTTTTTCTGTCACATGTGGTACTGATAGAGGGATGAGAGCTGCTACAGACTCACCCCCATCCATGATTTCACTGGTAAGGGCTTGCTGCCTAGCCAAAATGTGATTGGCTGATGCATGTGTCGAAAGTTTAAAATTTCTCAACTTTTGACAGAATCCAAAATTAATTTCACCAGACTAGGAACAAGATGAAGTCACCCCATTCAAAATCTGTGGTGACAGATGCAGACAATGCACCCAATTCTGCTGTGTGAATCCAGCATAATACTTGGAGAAACTGTGTTCATAAAAGTTATCTAACATTATCAAACATTTGGAACAGTACCGCTGACTAACTGGACTTCTGACTCTGCTGTTTTTCACCGTGTGGTCCAGATTCCTGTCTGTGATGTCATCAGATATAATTCTGTTGGTGCTTCATGTGCACTTGATGGTGTGTTATATTGCTGGCTGAATACACTTCGGTGATAACTATTAACACAAGGATTCAAAGCCTAAGGATGAGTTCCTTCTTCTGATTTGCATGGTGGTTTGGAAGAAGGCAGTGGTTAAATTTTCACTGTCAGCTGACTCCAGCAGGCCACCCTTGAACTGTGGAGAATTTCTGAGTCAGTGCTGACAAATCTCATGGGACTCTTAATGTTGCAGTTCTGTGAAATTAATTTAGCTGTGTTTTAACTAGTAAGACATCAGATTTATGTTGATTGAGTTTTGTGATGCTTTTAATGTCAGTATGGATGAGAACAGTTCCAATGAGGTAGATGAGGTGCTACCTTTATAAAGGTTCCTATTGTGACTGGTTTGCAATAATCAGCGAAGTGGCATGCAACAGTGCTATTAAAGATGAAATGTTTTCATAAATAAATAAAGCAGAGCAGGTTGCCTGAATATCTTCTGAGATGATTAAAACAAGCTATGCAGAATATAACATCGGTACATGAGGAGACATGTATAAGTCAGTATATGTGATGATGGAGAATGAATCAAGTCTGGACTGTTGCCACTGACCTTGTACTGAATCAAAGGATGATCTCCACAGAGGAACTCCAGGCACTGACTCACTCTCAGAACATACTGGCCCTTCCACACCTCTTCTTCAGGGGCATGGGTGGTCAGCCATTTCCTCACGGCGATCTCCATAAGCTCAGTGGGGGTGCAAGATGGCGGCACCTTCAGGCTGGTTGAGTCCTACGAGAGATGGAATGGAAAACAGAAAGAAGATTGAGATGATTACAGTTTAGAGTGCAACCCTTTTTGGAAAACAGCAGAGGAAAAAAGTATTTTATAAAACTCCTTTTTTATATTGTTGTATAAACAAAACAGATACATGACACTGCGGACCCCTGACCTGCCTAGCGATGTTGGTGATCAAACAGAAAACCTACTCTTTTGTTCAGATAAGACCATTAGCAACATGCTCACTGAATTTGACTGAGCGTTGCTGAATAGTATTTAGACAATTATAATAAAACTATTGGGGGGTTCTGTTCAGTAATAATTTCACTTACATGTTCACAGGAATAAACCTCTGACAAATAAGAGATTGATGAACATGAACAGAGAAGACTTAAAGCAAACAAACAGATACACTGTTCTAAAGTGCGTTATCTACACTTTATCACTGATGGTGTAATATGCTTTGAGCCTCATGCCATTTATAGCTCAGCGCTGACCTGATACCAGAGATGGAATTGTAATTTCCTGTAGTTTCAATATAAATGTCATCCATTAATGATTGACAAAATGTGGCCACAGTTATATTATCGTGGAACTATGGGATTTAAAGTAGAAAAGGAGTTATCCCTAAAACGCATGCACTGCAGAAATCTGATTTTAATCTACAAATGAAATTAAGATTTGAATGCTAATGCAATTAAAGCTGGAGGTTAACTGATTAATTCCCGTAGATATGACTAAAAGGACGTTTCAACTCAAACCTTAACCATAATCTCTACTGAGCAATAAATCACACCAGCATACTTCCTGTTTGTTATGTAGCTCATTGTGTCTGACCTCCTAAATAAGACTTCCTGCTAGTGTCCACCTGAGTGCAGTGGCACAGATGGCCTGCCTTTGTCCATGTGCACGTGTGTGTCCGTGAGTTGATCAAAGCTGCTACACAAGAGTATGTAGGGACCTGGCTATCTGTGTTAATATTTTATATTTTTTAAAATAGTGGGAATGATTCTGATGGAAGGACACTGACACGTGCGTTCAGACAAAGAGCAGCAGAGGACTGGTTCATTTTAATCAGTGTTTTGGTCCCTTGAGCTGCAACGCTAATGTGTGTTGAGTGTCTGAGAGAGTGGCATAATTTCACTGATGGTTTTGACCCACTTAGTGCTGTCACATGTCTTGCTAGTTGGGCTCAATCACATGACTTTAGCGAAGCTGCCAAGTGTGATATAAAAAGAAAAAAAACAGTGAGCTACAGTAACACGAACATGTGCTGGTGGAAACACATCGCTACTCGGGCTAATTAGACAAGGTTGGTTTCATCTTCTGCGTTCATTGTGCGAACAGGAACCTGTAACAGGCAACATCTAAAAGATTTGCTTAAATGGTTTATTGTCACTCCATTTTCTTTCTTAACTTTTTTGTAGCCAATTAGGAAACGTTACAGAACACAAATTAGGTGTCATCTACTTTTACTGAATGCAAAGAAAAACGTTTTAAAAAATTGACACTCTGCATATATTCCAAGAATACATGGACCTACTATGTTTCATGGGTTAATTTCTTCTGCTCAACTGATACAGTACAAGATCATTTTCATTTAAAGTGTCTTCATGGATTTGTTCATAGCAGCTTGGTGTTAAAGTGTGAAACATCTCAACTGGGTTCATCTCTTAAAAACCAAAACTGTTGCTGCTGCTGAATTACCATACAGCCCGCCATGATTGCCTCACCAAGATTCATGAAATTTTTTGATGGTGTAAACATTTCTCAATTTGGTACTCACTTTGAAATTCTTATAACGATATCCTCCGTTTCTCATGACACGTTAGGCCATTCAAGTTAATCAGTCTTGAATACATTTAAACAGAATCCATTCATGATTACTTTTGTTTTCTTTAGAGGTTCTGTCTCACAACAACCTCACATAACCTCATGCAATACCTACAATAACTAACACAAATAAAAATACTCAAAAGAATGATTAAATGAGTTGCAGAAATGGAATGCATCAAATCAAATGAAAGCATGAGAATCGGATTTTAAAGATTGTATTGGTGTATGCCTATGTAAAATGAACTCATCTCCGCTGACTTAAGGACACAGAACAGAGTGCATCCTGCAGAATTTTCAACGGTGGGTTACAGACCCTCACCTGGGACTGGTCAAAGTGGATCGTGACTTTCAGGTCTGCTGGGCGGTCATTGAATCCATCTGTGATGGCTGTCCCTGCTGAGGAATCCAGCTGTGGAGAAAAGCAGGCCTGCAGCCACTCTGTGAACGTCATCATTTGCACTCTTTGCATCTTCTCTTCACTAATTCGAAGCATTTTACTGCGGAAGTCCTTCACTTCCTGGTCATTCATGGCATCCAGTTCATGGAGACCTAGAGGCATAAAGTAAAGAAGAAGAGGGACAGCAGTTTAAATAAAGTCAATCATATACAAACCATCTGCGTGATCACACTAATTGTTTCATATCCTGCCAAGTATTTCCTATCTAAACGTTGCTGCACAGTAATCCCTTGATAATGAGAAGATGTTGACATTTACAGCCTTTCAACATTCATATGACCCCCAGCGCAGAAAAAGGAATCTGCTCATCATTAACTGTAAATGTGAAGAGTAGTTTGTGTGACTGGAGGGGAGAAACAGTGAGCCGTGTGAGCTGGTATGTGTACTGCTATGCACTGTGGCTATCCAAGCTAGCCTGTGGGGTTTCCTTTACTCTGACAAAAGCCTTTAAGAGATCATGTTAGACCAACATGGAGCCAGGAAGGGAGAATATCAATATTTTCCAATTTTTGTTCAATTAGAGGCCTTTCTTCTTTGCTGTTCATCCTCTGAAGATGTTTGCTATGACCAGAGGACTTTTTTAAAGCTGGATATCCCAAGTTGTAAGAAGGATAAATGTTTGATTTTCTATGATAATAAAGACAAAAAAGAAATAAAGATATATTTGATTCTTCTAGTCTATCTGTAGTCCATTATATATCTACATTTAAAATGCATACAAGTAGAAAACGCACATTTGATGCAATTTTTTTTTTTTTCTTAATCAATATTCATCAATAATCTCTGCTCCTCTAAAATGTCTCATCTTCAACAGGAATTACGCATAGTGACATGTGACAGAAAACATGATAAAAACTGGCCCTGTCAACTACTGTGGTTCTATGTTCCCCCAGGGCATCTGACATGAACTAGCAGTCTTCACCCTGATGGCTGGACTGAATGTGCTGAGTATAGTTTCTTCCAGTGCCACACTGGAGGAGATGCTTAAGGCTCTGTGTTTGTACGGAAAGACCTACTTACCATCTCTTAAGTGCTTTCCTTCACTGAGAATGCCAAAAAGTCATTAATTAATCACTTAGATATTGTCAAATAATAATCTGCCACTCGAAACGAGAGTGAGTCTTAAATGTGATGCAGCCTCACCCTTGCCAATGAGTACACCTATTTTGGAGTCCAGCAGGCGTTCTGCTCGACCGCAGTTGCGTGTCACCAGCTTAAGGACAGGCAGGAAAGGGCGAACGTCGCACAAGCGTCGGGTTTCATCCTCCAGCTCCTCGTGTACGGCTGCCTGGTTGACACATTCGAACATGTGGCTCTCCATTTCGCCGAGGGAGGGAAACAGAGGGAAGTTCTGAGCTTGCTTCCATAAGAGCTGGCAAGGAGAAGAAAACTGTTTCACTGAGGTCCATAAAACCATACAAATTATTTATTTTTCCTTTTCAATAAATCCTACCTAGAATATATGTAATTACAATAAACAGGATCTTTTCAGGTTTTTGCAATTATGTTTTTGGAAAGCTGGGAGAGCCATCAAGCAGTTCTGAAGAAATTAAATCAGTGTTCTCCAGTCCAGGTCCTTGTGCGCCACTGCCCTGCATATTTAGATGTTTCTCTGCTCCAACCCATGTTATTTAGATGAATAGATCATGAACAGGCTTGGTGATTCAGTCACTTGAATTATGTGTGGGACCAGTGAAACATATGAAACATGCAGAGAAATGGATTGGGAAACATTGAGTTAAATAATGAAAATGAAAATCGTCTGCAGATTAGTGGATTTTTTTTCTTTACTATATGTGATGACTCAATAATAACTGACAGCATGTAGTGTATACTTCGTGATCAGGAACAAATATGACTCACTGAAGCATTTCACAACTTTAATCAGAATGTATGAATACTACATCTACCAACCAGCGATGGCATGTGCCCGTGACACCACAGCATGATCACAGGGTTTGGTGTCAAGTAATGCGTCTCTGTCTGAGGGTGCATGCTGCAATGAGACACATTAGCTTCTTCTAATGTTTGACGGGAACCCTTGTGATTTTATTTCTCTGCAAACCACATCCAAAATACATAGAGGATTCATTCATTTAGTCTTACAGTGTTGTCACAATTCCCTCCCGCTATTATTTGTCACAAACTTTCTTTCATCTTGTACACGTGAGTAAGCAAGCAGTCTAAACAAGTCACATTTCTAGTCTGATTTCTAGGTAATGGGATCTGAATGAATGAATGCATGCTTATGAATGAACAAAACTCAGTCACACATAAAACCGTCATCTGGGCTGGTTGACCTTTGCAGGCAAACGGATCATTTAATCAGTGATCAAAGAAACAATCCTCCCCTTAGCTAAAGCAAATCATCGCCGGCTCTCCTTTTGAAATTTAGAAGAAAAGTAGAAGAGACATATTAGTATCCCTGGTTTTTGCTGCCTCAGCACATATCGAATTCAGAGAAAGAAGATCTCTCACGTGTCTTGTCATCAGACATCTTTGATGCATGCCCACACATATAGACCAGTGAGAAAGAAAAAATAAGGAAAAACATTATTGGCTAGTTTGTTAAAGCCACACAAAAAAAAATTGTCTCAATAATTTTGTAACATTGGAGGACTTTTAGAGCCAGAAGTGTTTTTTTTAGAAAATGGTAGATAGTACAAGAACACAGTGCACATAACTGACTCATTTGCAATGTCAAACAACCTCCTTAGGCTATATTTGATATTACTTGTCTGTGCAAAACATCTTGATCTGCTTAAAAGTGCTGAAAATGCTAATTGTAGGTCTAGTAAAGTTCATAACAACAAACAAACAAACAAAAAAAAAAATAAATCCAGTGTTTGCCCATTATTGCGTATTGTCATGTAGTTCTGATTAAAGATACTGATATTAAATCTGTTTGCTTTGAGAGTGACAGATGCTGGGATCATTTAGCTTAAATGCCTTTATTAGATTTCCAATACTCACACCTGCAGTAAAAAAAAAACTTTGAAATTAGCTCACACCTGAGAATACCAGGCACATTTGACAAGCTGTAGGGGGGAAATGTTATTCTTCCTCTGCTGACTACTGTTTGGGTTAAGTTCACTGCTAGCATGAGTGCTCATCAAGAGTACTTCACCAAAATCACTGGGCAGTTGAAATGAGGATTTTTTTTTTTTTTAAAGCTAATTATTTCAGTTTAAACAGCTCGTTTTATCAGCCTGTATCTAGCAGAACATGTTAGTGGTTTTCTACCACTGTGTTAATGCAACCTCTGGCCATATACTCGCTCTGTGCTGGAAGGTTTTGTTTTTCTTTTCCTTCCTTGAGAGATTTTCTTTTGAATTTTTGTTTCGGAACTTCTAACAACTCAAGCTTGAAGCAAGCCCTTTGAATCTTAGATTTTAGACAAGTTTATAGACAATTTCTCCTTCAAAGGAGAAAAACCAATCTAGTCACATCCCTTACATAGGTACGAGTCAGGGAGGTGATGGACGTTCTCGGCAACAAACATGAATATGTGTCATCATGATTTCACAAGTCTGATGACCACCAGACTAGCACGAGCAAAACAAAAACAGCAAGCCTACTGCAGCACTCACGTTCATGAGAAACAACATTAGATCATGTCTGACTTCTCAGAGAAAAAAAAAAATCTCTCACGTGTCTTGTGATCAGAGATCTTTGATGCATGCCCACCCATATAGACCAGTGGGGAGGGAAAAGATAAAGTACAACATTATCAGCTAATTTCTTCCCACTGTCAGGCTTTGCCATGTGCTCTGGGGTCATGTTCTGGGTTTCTCAGAAGCGCCTCAAGACAACTTTGTTGTAAATAGATAAATGTATAAAAAATATTGAATCAAATTGAACTGAACTACTTGACCAACACTCTGATTCTGTTTGGGATTCAACACTCACACTGATTATAGTGGGAATCGTCTGTTTTGTAAAGTCCTAAAAACACACCTTAAACCTTCAGCTACAAGCAAATAGCCCCATTATTGCAATAGTATATAGTGTGACCAACCCAGTATCACTTACCAGTTTGATATGTTGAATTGTGGCCTCGCGTGGAACATCCATCTGGATGTAGATACCGGTGGGCAGCAGAAAGTCCACAGTGATCTGGTCCGGAGCATGTCCGGCCAGTGGTGAATGAGCCGCCCATATGTCCAGGAGGTCTGTCATGGCAGGAGGCATGGCAAAGGGCACCTGACACCACCTCAACCATAAGGACCTGGAGAGTTAAGGGGAATAAAACAAAATGTAACCTGAATTTCATGGTCTGAATAAGTTCAATGAAAATACAAGACATTTAATGAAAGACAGTTTCCCCTCCCCCATTAGCCATTATTTAGTTATGTAGTGAGCAGATAAGAACAAATCAGTCTCTACGTGGTTATTGAGGAGTAACTTATAACTGCAGAAATAAAAGAAATCAAAGTATGAGGAATTCATCTTCAACTTAAAGGAAAGAATGATGAAATGATGGCGTTTTCAAAATATATGCATTTAGATATGTGGCTTTAGTAACCTGCAAAAACTCAAAATATTTACTAAGCAATTGTAGCAACTGAAGCTAAAAAAGGTTGAGCTAACAAGCATGAGCACAGATATGAATAAAAACATCTTGGTTATGAATACTAATGTTTTATACTGGGAATGTGGGTGTTTGCTGAGAGTGAATTGGCAGAATGAAGTATGCGTTTGTGAGAACTTGCACAACAAAAGAAAAACAAAGAATGATCAAATTAAACTAATCAATGCAAAACAAAGAAGCAAAAGAAGAACATTGTGGTCAGACTTTACTGCTTAAATGGGCTTATATGTCCTACTCTAGATAGGCCAGACGAGCTGCATGCAAACACAACTGGATGTTAAAATAACCCAGCAACATTAAAATGAACACTAGTTTATTAAGAGTTATTGTAATCAAGGCTGCCATAAACGTGATATTGATTTTACCCTCACACATTCCTAACTAAGAAGTTGACAAACACAAATACTGCGATGTCCCTGTGTCCCTCTAAGGGCAGCACTGTGCTGAGTCCAGTGAGGCTGCTGGACTTAATATGGATGAGGGCCAGTGCTCAGAGGAATGCCCACTAAGCAAACAGAACAAAAAGTTCAGCCTGCCTTGCCGTTCTCTGACAATCTAGTCTCCCGGAACAGAACACACAATGAAAACATTTGCACTTACAGTATTAGATGGACACTGCACTGTTTCTTTATCACACAGGCTGTAAGCAAAAGCAAAGACGAACCAAGATCCCCTGCCACATTTCCTTCAAGTATTTTCAAAACCACTAGCTGATAAGGCAATTTGAGTTAACCAGTGACCAACTCAAGACCACATACATCCACATACATCAAGATCCTTTTAACCATTGGATGGAGTTTGCTATTGCTACCATTATTGATATAGAAATTGGCATCTGGTCTGTAAGTGCATCATGAAGACATAATCACCAGGAACTGCATGTTTCACTATGAATACAGAATGTCTAATGAAAGTGATTTCTAAAAATATGAGATGAACATAAACTCATAAACAGTCACCAACATTTTTCAATGTTCCAAAAAAGAACAACAACCTGCAGAACATGCTCAAAATGTTTTAAAGTCAGCAAAGAGGATGTCTAAAAATGAGCAAGAAAAGCGTAAAGCAGCCTCCGCTATCTTTCCCTTGTTTGTGTTACTGTATGTGGATGTATTTAGTTCTTCGAAAGGAAATCAGAATGAGCAGGCCAGGTCAGTCACTGTGAAAATATAAATGCGAAACCTGTGGAAACAACAGTGTGAAACAACACTGTGTGCTAAGACCGTAGAGTTCCACTGAAGTGCAGTAAGTGGTTTTACAGCTGCTGGTGCAAAACAATCCACAGCCTGGTGTCCATTTTGGCCCCATCTCCTACACAGTCGTGCTGTCACACCATTTCCACCTGCATTTTTCTAACGGCCGAGAGCTCACGTGGCCTTTCACATTAACTCTACCACGAGGCCACAGGTCAATCTGCATTTTGCTTCAATTTCCCATTAAACATGACAGCGCTGATTGCCTGTAATGGTATTCTCCCCTCTTAAGTTAAGTGCTTAAGCAACTTGCAGATGGGCTGTGGAATGCTGCAGTATCTTTGGTGCATTTGGAGCAACAATCTCAACCACTTATTATCAACCATGCAAACAGTAACGCTCCTGTGAGTGTGTCTTTGTTCTGTTCAAGCAGTAGATTGCTGCTATTCAAGGTGATAATGTATGACACAGATGTTATCATTAAAAGAAAAAAAAACAAAAACACAGCCTCCCATGTATATCACAGAAATGTTTATACATCCACCCTCAGGATAATGTTTTTTTAAAAAAAAATACGTGAACACACAGACTTTGAGGGAGGCAACAAGAAAAGAAACAACACAAGTGCCTATTGGTGATGTTACAAAGGTACTTACAGTTAAAACATGAGCTAACCTGACAGCACATTTGTCTGAAACACTAAATGTACCGTGTTATCAGGGAAGGATGAGCAAGTGCATGTGCAGACAGGTCTGTGCACAAAAAAACACTCATCTCAATAATTATAGGTTTCAGGAGTGACGTTTTCACACCTGACAGCTTGAACACAGTCTCATGCTGCTGTGATGTCAGCGTACTCAGCTTCTTTCTCCCACATGTACAGTACATACAAAGGTGAGCAGGGTTATTAAGGACGTGGTGGCAGACAGCCAGAGGTCTGCTGCCAGTTTAGGTTTCAGGATCTTCAGACAGGAACAAGTAGGTTTCAGATGATCAGGGGGAAAAAAAAAGTTTCATATGGCAACAAATAGACAAGTCTCAAGAAACACATACAGTAAACACTGTAGCACTATGTAGCAGCCCCAGGCACATTTTAAACAATGTCTATACTGTGAAGGTGAAGAAATATGATCCTTCTTACATGTGCTTAGTTTCCTTTCTGTGCAAACTATTCAAGATTGAGATGAGACACTATTTACAAAAATGACTATTTCAAAGCACAATATAATTTCTTTGAGTATTAGATTCATTTTTGCAATAAATTACCCCACTTTTAAACACCTAAAAACAAAAGTCTGGAACGATCAGCATGGACAAGTCACTTTTTCATGCTTTGAAAATCATGTCCTCTGATCAAGTAGCAGCAGATGATATGATAAAAAAGGGTGTGATAAAGGACAGATAAATCAGAGAGACAAACTGGTTTAGCTCTGTGGAAAAGGACCTCTCAATGAAAAAATGTAAACAAACCCCTGATTCATATAAACTCTGACTTACAGTGCACGCTGCATTAATACCACAGATAATAAAGACAAAGCGAATCTTTGCTTCCTCTGAACCAGTGGCAAGTTGTGATGGCTTTCATGACCAAATGCATTTACCAGTAACACTGGTGTTACTCAGCACTTGCTTTCTAAAGCTCTCTGTCTGACAGTAAGAGGCCTGTGAGGCTCCCGACAATGGGCCGAGTGTGTCCACACGTCTTTGTGTGAGTGATTGAAAAAAGAAAAGTGCTTAAACAAATGGTTTGTGTTTGTAAAAGGTTATGCCTGGTGATTAAGGGTCCTGTGACACATTTTCTTCCTCACTGTGCTAAAAATAAAGTTAACAAAGAAATGCTAAGAGCTCTTCACCTCTGAACTACAACCGCTGTACTCCCATAAACAACTGTGGAGATAAACATAAAGACCATACATTGAGACAGAACTTCCACTTCTGTGCATTTGTGAGACTAGAGGAAGACCAAAGAGGAGATTTATGGATGTACTGAAAGAGGACATGATGATGGCTGGTATGTGAGAGAAGAGGATGCAGAGGATAGGTTTGGATGGAGGTGAATGATTCACTGTGGTGACCTCTGAAGGGAACAGCTGAAAGGAAAAGAAGATTTTAAAAAAGTAAAAGTCAAGGTTCCATCCTTCATCATTCCGTAAAGAAACAAACTTACATTTAAGTGTCAAACAAAACAAAAAAACGAATGAATCTTTTTTATATCCATTTACTTTGTGTTTTTGAACTACTGGTTCGGGTTAAAAAACAAATTTATCAGAAGATTTACAGTGCATTTTTTTCATAAAGTGAAGGATAAAAATCAAAAAGGTAAATAGCTTAATAGAAAAAAAATTCTACTCTTTAGCTGCATAAATACCATGTAAGTAACCACCTCCACCCCTCTCTGAATTGATGTACATTGAAATTTCAGTACCACCACTGATCTTTCAGTTTCAGCCACTACCGCAGTGGTGGTAAAAAAAAACAAAAAACACACACACACACACACACACACACACACACACACACACACACACACACACACACACACACACACACACAC